>JASDQU010739600.1:76450-94196 GCA_032191745.1 Picea mariana
GGCAATTTACTATTTTTAGCAGGTTTTAACTTATGGGGCCATTTTGAGGGCCCAAATGAAGGTTTTCCAAGATTGAGGTTCTCAATTATATCCAAAGTCATTATTGAGCCCCCAAAATTAATCTCCTCGACAATACCTTTCCAACGAGCTATCACACACCTAAAACGGAAATCGTATGCAAAAGTTACGACCCCGGGAAATTGATGTACTCACTTACCCAAACGGGGCCCACATGACTTTTGGCGCTTCATCTCCCAGGGTTAGGTTTTTGGATGTCTAGGGTTTTTTGCATTCCTGCTTATTGTAAAAAGGCCTTCAGAGCCTCATTGTAATCATCTTCTTGCGAATGCGAGTAGTCGTCACATCTCTTCTCAGAGATAAGCTGCCACCATTCTAGCGAGTCTTCCACTCTGTATTTTTACAGTCTCTGTACATTTCTTTCATTAATAGAAATAATGTATTACTGTATATCTATGTTTATGGTTGCATCTTGGATACATTTCTATTATATTATTGAATATTTGTGATATCTCTGTGCATTTCTTTATTATATCTCTGATCTCATTTCGTGCTGAAAATAGTCCGGATCATCGACCAAATCCTAAGGATGCATAGTTTTCTAGGCATTAGGTTTATTAACTTACCATATTTAAAATCATGATGTTCCCTTCAGAATGCACCATGTGCTCCAAGGTTGCCACTCGCCTCTTTCCGTTTTATTTGCGCAACGTGCCCTTCAAGACGCACTATGTGCTCCAAGGGTTCCACTCGCCTCTAGACTGAATTTGGTAGACATCAAACCCCTGGAGTCAATACTCCATCAAGTGATCTTGTGGGAGACTATGGGCCTCTAAGGAATAAGAACCTTGCCTTATTGCGTGCCTTTTAGAATAATCATGAGTGACTATCACAGTCTTCCCTCATGGCATCACAGGTCTTCTCGAACTAGGTAATCGTTAACCTACAGTTCGAGCCACAATAGGAGTGCTAGTAGGTTGTGGCAGGGATGCTACCACACCTCTCCCTCAATTTCCGCTAAGGGAATCTTATTATTTTATTTAGTATTGTGTTTTAGAATTTGGCTCCAGAACTTCTTAGGATCCAACTTGTATAGTTGTGAAAGTTGCTCTTGCCTTTTATTGATATAGTATCTTTTTTTCCTTTTAATTATGGCTTTGTACATATTAATCTTATCGAGTTTTAAGGGCTCATTAGAAGCATCCCTAATGGCTTTCCTAGAAATTTTACATTCTTTATCATACCAAGTGTTGGTTGTTCTATTATTCTTTTTATAGGACACCTCGAAAGGGAACTTGTTAATAGAAGTGGAAAGGGTAGTTGTAAGAATATGATAGAGTTCTTCAATGTTGTCCTTATAAGTAGGATGTTTAATTTACTATTTAAATCCTTTAAGAAAATGTCAAATTTACTTTTTTCAAAGCGCAAATTCCTTTGATTATCATAATTCTCTTCAATGGTGCTCCTATGCATGGAAAATTTTAGAGTTAGGGTTAAAGGTTTATGATCACAGTCAGGCTCATGGTCATTTAAAAGGTCAAAAGTTGTTATTTGGTTGGAAACAGGGATATCAGATATCACATAATCTACAACACTACTACGTAGCCCATGAATACATGTCATTTGGTTGGAGTTTTTCCACTTCATTACTCCATTGCAAATTATTAGGTATTGAGAGCTGCAAAGCTTGATCAACTCAGTACCAAACAAATTATCAATTAGGTCTTCAAAGCTTCTTTTGTAGCTATTAGACAAAACAAGGTCTTCATCTAGCCATAAAGGATTATGGTTGGAGTCATCACTTAAAATAGTAGCTTGTTTAGTTGCAGTCCTAGCATTAAAGTCTCTTAGCAGGAGGATATTACCTTCATTTTCCAAATTATAAATATCTCGTTCTAAATTATTATACTGACAATTTTTATCTAGATTATTTTTCTTATAAAAAGTAGAATTAATAGGTGCAAAATAACAAATTGCTATATACATCTTCTTAGCATTGGTGTCTGAAATTTCTATCCAAATGTATTGATTAAGAGGGTCAATCTTATGAAGTTGAATGTGAGGAGAAATGTTTTTTCTAATATAACAAGCTATGCCTCCTATCCCTCTACGGTGGGATTTTTTGTTCCATGTTGACCACAAGACAAATCCTTCCATGTTAGAGACCTTAGAATCCTCATGCTCCCAAGTTTAAGCTAGAGAGATAATATCAATATCACTCGGGATCCAACTTATCATAGGACCTTTGCGCCATGGAAAGCCACAAAAATTCCAAAAAAGGATCCCGAGTGTCCCAAATTCCTATTTATTATTATCCTTTTGGTCTCTATCCCAAACAATAGCTTTTCGATTTCTAATTATTGCCCATTTTCGTTCTTTCCTGGCTTATTTTACCTTTTGAACTTACTTCCTTAATTCAGCTTGATCTTCGGGAATGTGGTCTTCATTTATAAATATTATTGACCCTTTTAAGCTCGGAGATTTACTAAGTATGCTATATTTATGGTCATTACAACTTACTTTGACACAGATCAACCTATCTTTGTGGTCAATTATTTTTCTTAGTCTCTTTGCTTCTATGAGGTAAGTTGTATCCATTTGTGATTTATTTTTTAATTCTTCTTTTACTATTGCTAGCGTATCCTCCTCTTGTTGTTATTTTATACCAAAAATTATGAGGTTCAAGGATATTTTGTTACGCTCATGGTCCAATTTGATTAGCTTATTCATTTCCTCTTTGATGGGCTTGATATCCAATTTGTTTTCCATATTACTGAGGGTTATATTGATGGTTAGTTTTTCTTCTAGCTCTTTAATCCTATCTCTCAAGTTGTGATTTTCTTCAACCCCTCCTTCTTGGATTGATTGTTTATGTTTTTCCATTTCTTGAATTCTATCCTTCATTGTCTGCAATTCACTCTTGAACCCTAAGAATCTATCCTCTATTTGAGTTTGAATGGTATCTTTAATTTTTTTTATGAATCAGTGTCTCTAGGTCTATTTGGAGTTTTATGACTCTTTCTTCACTCCTTTTACTAATGTTTCCAACTCTATTTGGATTTTGGCATCTCTCTCTTCTCTTCTTTTTTCTATTGATTCCATATAATCGCATAGGATCTCTAGAGTGATTTTGGGGGGCCTCCCGTAAAAGCTACATTTCTTATCGAGTCTTTAATTAGATAAAAAAGGTAAAATTTACATAAATAAAACACAACCTGTTTGAGAATGAGAATAATAATATAGATCTTATTATTAAGAATGCAATTGAAATGATTAAAAACATTTAAATTATTGAGTTAGCATTAATAATTAAATGAAGATTTTGAGAATATATATATATATATATATATATATATATATATATATATATATATATATATATATATATATATATATATATATATATATATATATATATATATACAAGTGAATTATGTGGAATTCTATATTTAAGTTAGATTACATTTACATTTTTTTAATATTATTTGAATGAAAATTATAATTCTTTATACTTTCATATTATTTATAATTTTATGTTAAAATATGTAGTATGCTTATTGTTTCCTCTTAACTAGAAAAAATGTTTGGTTTCCTTTCCTATTTTAAATGAATTGATTTATGTTTTCTATTCATCTCCGAAGGGGGTTTTGGATGGAATTAACGTGCAATGGATGCAATGTCTCCTTTATGATGATTATGCTCATATCCACATCACATCCCTTAGTGGGTGGGAAGGGGCCCTTTAGCAATGTTACATGCTTTCACATCTCTGCATCCTTTTCTAGAGCAACCCCTAGGAATTTGTCACCAAATCTTTCTTTCACCTGAGAAACCATGGCTTTGGGGCACACTTCTTTTAGGTGGCTTGTCTTTATATCGGCCCTACAATTAAAGGCTATATTGTCATAATCAAACTTGTGGTCCATATGGAATATTTTCACTTTACAATGATATTAGCCAATAAAGTTTTACTCATGTCAAGTTCTACATAGACTTTGTCACAGGAGAAAATGTCCTTTCCCTAGCTTGTAACTATTTTAACAAATTTGCTTAGGGAATTTATGATTCCTATTAAGATTTACTTTTCCCACTGGTGGAGGGGAATATTTGGTCTCACCAAAATTGAGTTATGGAGATAGACATTGACCCTACAATTAAACACTATATTGTCATAATCAAACTTTTGGTCCATATGGAATATTTTCACTTTACAATGATATTAGCCGATAGAGTTTTACTCATGTCAAGTTGTACATAGACTTTGGCATAGGAGAAAATGTTATTTACCTAGATTGTAATTATTTTAACAAATTTGCTTAGGGAATTTATGATTCCTACTAAGATTTACTTTTCCCACTGGTGGAGGGGAAGATTTGGTCTCACCAAAATTGAGTTATGGAGATAGACATTGACGTTGAGTTCAACTCATTTTATCATGGATTGAAGAAAGGGATAGCTTTTCCCCAAAACCATTGTTCTCTATAGTTTTCTAACTTGTTAAAACATATCATAAATAAGCCTCTTTGGAAAATACCTACTACGTATACTAAAGTCAAGTTGGAGTCCATCCATCCAATAAGAGTTGCACATTATAGCCAAAATCTTTGAATCTACAAATTAAAGCATTTTTCTTGTAGTCATTTAAGATCTTGTTCATAACTTGTGACTGATTTTGTAATCCAAGGGTGCATTTTTTTTCTCCATAATAGGCTCATAACTGTGGATTCTTAATTTTTGAAGGGGAAAAATTATGTTCTAGGCCACATCTTTGAAAAAGTAAGTATTCAAAGTCCCCCCTTAAAAACCACATCATATAGAGAGAGTTTGGCATCCTTAGAGGAGGAGGTTGTCCCTTTGCTTTGAGTTTGTCCATGGAGAAGGAGCACTATGTGTAAGGTTGAGTAATTTTGAAGGTTGCAATCGACCAACATATAACCATGTTCCAGTTTCTTACTAGCAAAGACCAATAATTGTTTATCGAGAGGGCCCCTCCTTATCCTAGATCTTAGTCTTTTCATTTTTAATGGAATTTGAGATTTCTACTTGTAAGGAAATAGTTTTCCAAGTGAGGATTTTCAAAAAAATATACAAGACACCTTCATTATGAATGACCATTTCCAAATCGATTGGACAACATAGACATCATCTTCTTCAAAGAGGATAGAATACGTACTTAAACTAGTTTAGATGTAGCCAACAATTAATCCCTAGACAAAGCCTCATGTTATGTATAAAACCCTTATTGAGCATTGATTTTAGGAATGATTTAAATATACGGGTTGGTCCTTGATTCCTTTAAGATGATAATATTTTTTCAATATCGAGGAACATCATATGAGTCCCATATAAATTGATGTAATGGTTGGCTCGTTTCACGCTTGCACGTGTCCTTCCTCACGTTGGGGGTTTTAGACCTAGGGTTCATCCAGAGTTGACCAACAACAGCCCCAAAGCTTCGACATATCAATCCTCGACCGAGGCCGAGGAAGGTCTCACATGATATGCAAAGAGGATCACAAAGACCATAAGGTCTTGTGACAAGGATGAACGCTAAGCATACAAGGATCCATCTCGACTGTTATGTATGTAATTCATATCTGATAACTCCCGAGGACTAAGAATTAAAACTATACACACATATATCCAACACCACATGATAGACACCAAATAGATTAGAACAACAACAATATTATTATTCTTTTCATTCCATTCAACACAAATATACATTTTGGTGATCTTTTGTGCACGCGTAGTAAGACCCAAGGTTTGGGTTATCTAAGATCAACGGAGATCGTATGCAAAAGTTATGACCTCGAGATTGTCCACACAAACAACAGAACAATAGGAGAGTCTACAACATCCAAGAAGTTACTGCAGTCAATGATGTGGCTAGGAGCATGCCATGGATTTATGCAGCCTTGGATAATAAACAAGCCGACCGCCAAGCCTCAGTGGTGGAGATGGAAGGTATGATCTCCAACCATCTAGTTTCTATTTTAATTGACCCCTGTTCAAATTAAACAGGGGTTAATTAAACCCCATCTTTTCACATTCCTGCTATGATGAAACATTGTTGTTTTATCATCTCCGCTACTATCTTTTCCACTCTCTTTGACCAAAAAGGTCGCTTCATCATTACTTGATGCCACATATGCAGTGTTTTTCTAGTTGATCAACCAATGAAGGGACTCCAACTATGCTTCACTTATCATATCATCATTTCCCACATTCCAGAGCCATCTCTCATCATTGTAGTCGTTCCACACGGATCAAATGCGGTTGGATAGTGCACTTATTTCGACAAATCAGTTCGTGCAGTAAGTTATGAGGTACGTGACTAATCCTATGTGTCAAAGTGATGTATATGTGGAAGAAATATTTAATGCTTACCTGCCGGTTGTACTAAATTCGTTGAACCATGATCAAATCTAGTTGGGGGGGGAAGAAAATCTACGTCATCATAAAATCCCATTTTATAATCACCTCTGCCACCTTTTCGACCATGCTTATTTTCGTTGAGACACTATGTTCTTTATGCAATCCTTGTTCGAACTTGTTGTGTCTCTAGTTTAGGTGATAGTTTCTCCTCCTTTGTGACTGTTTGAGACTCAAAATGACGTCATGGGAGGATCAACTGTGAGGTATGAGACGAAAAATATAGATGCGTTGTTGCTACACCCAGATGTTTACCAAATTTTCTACAGGCTCAATGGATTCCTTATTTCAAGAAGATGTAGAGGTTTAATGAAGCAGAGGTGTTGGATTTTAGTCAGAATATCATAGAAGGGTATTGAATGGTGAACGGGGTGAGAATTCCAGTGACAGAGGAATCCGTGGTTCCTTTGACAGGGTTTCCAAGAATAGGAAAAAGGTGGTTTAGTAGAAAATCACATCTTCCCAAAGAAGAGAAGTATTTTATCGTGAGCGATGAATGGGTTTAGGCCAAGGGCCGAGGTGTAGATGTAAATTCTTTACTAGCACAATGGTGGAAAGTCACAGAATTTATAAAAAGGTACATTACATACGAAGGACACTAGCAAGTCATTTATTTTTCTGATTTTATCCTACTGTCACATTTAAGACATCAGAAATTAATAAAAATTCCTTACTATATTCCTCAGTCCTTGCATAATATGGCTCAGTTCGTCAAAATATCCAAGAATCCCATGAATTATCTTTCCAATCATAGACTCATAGGGTTGTTAATTCATAGAGGAATGAACCTTCCTAATGACCCATTACCAGAAGTGCCTGTGTCACCTACTATGCCTACTATTACAGCCAACCCGAACCAGTCAACTCCTGCGCCTGTTGTTATAGCCGACCCAGAACAGTCCACTCTTATGCCCTCGACTACACCAGTAGTTGAAACCCCGACTGTAATTGCCCGTAAGTCAACTCTGAATACCAAACGCGAAATTAGAAGCACCTCTCACACTGCTCAGAAATGCCTTGACAGTGTTCAACCAGAACAGATAAACCCTATTGATACAGATGTGATTGAGCCCGATGAGCCTCAGTCCTTGACTGCAACAGAGGTTTTTAAAGAACTCGCTCCTACTTCGAAAGTTAAGAAAAGTGTAACGCTTGCCTCTGTTTCTACTTTACAGAGAAAGAGAACTAGGTGAGAGAAGTTAATTGCAACAGGAGTTCAAGACCCCACTGTAACTAACATCATGACGAATTCTTCTCCTGTTGACTGGGCAGTAACTCAGAAATCTCCTATCACTGCAACAGTCGTTCAAAACCCTACTGCGACTGCCACTGAATTGCCTAAGAAAATAAAACATCAAACCAGAAAGAAATATCAGAAAGGTATCGACAAAATTGTTACGACAGAGTGTCCTGATGTTGCTGATACTCAAACACTTCCAGATTTTGACATCACCGATATAGACCTACGTGATCGGATAACTGATTTTATGGAGGTACATATTCCAGGTTTAACCTTATGCAAGGAATTTCAATAAACTATTTTATCATTGCAGGCAGAATGTCAACGAATTGCACCAAAATCATCGGCTTCGCTTGATGATTATGTGCATCATTTGTTAGGTGACGATGTACAGATATTTCCAAACCCTAGCATCCTATAATTTCCTCCTTGTATGGTTTTTGAAGAACTCCCTCCTTCTCCTAGCCTGATTGTGGAAGGACACCCTCCTTCTCCTAAACCTGAGAGGAAATCTCATGTTTTTGTCTCTACACTACCTAAGAGGAGAACTAGGTCAGCAAGGTTTGTTGAAGCTGCAGTAGGATGGACACATATGGAGAAGGCAATGCCCACTATCCTCAGTTGTTCACAATGAGATTGTTACACAAGAACCAGCCTCTTCCCCAAACATAGTTGTTACACAAGAACCAGCTGACTAGGAAGAGACTGTCACATAAGGACCAGTCATGCCAGAAGTAATTGTTACACAAGAACCAGTTACAGAAACTAGATCGGATAATGATGATGTGTCACTTGCTCAGTTGTTTGCTTAGATTTAAAAGAAGATACAAGGTATTGAAAATTCCAAGATTGTTGAATTAACGAAAGAAAATGACCACCTCAAAGCACAGTTGGATTCCCTAATGAAGGACTTGCAAGGTGCTCAGCAAAGAAACTTAGAGAATTCAACTTTGGGTTTATTAGCTCAGGCATCAACTGTTGTGAAGGAAAATGAAGAGCACATGTGCTACCAATGTGGTGATATTTATTTTCAGGCAGGATATAAAATTTTCAAAGTACCAACAACTAGTCAGGCTGAGGAACTAGCCAATTTCTCAGTAAAAACAAAATGTGACCTTACTGTTCCACAAGAACTAGTAAGCTAGAGGAGATCTTGACGTAATAAAGTAGTTGTTGGTTTACCAGCAGCTTTAAAACTGGCACCTATGTTACACTTACCAGTTGTAACTCCAGCAACTCAAATTGATTTTGTTCTTGAAGACAAAGCAACACAAACAGATTTTTGAAACAACAAATGTTGGAGGTACACAAAGGTTTTTCCAATACTGGTACTTAGTGATTTGTATTAGCAATTTTGCACTGGAGGAGTCACCTCCTTAACTTAGACTCAGAGTAAGGATTGAATGTGGTTTGCATGAGGACATGCAATGTTTTTGATTGGGGGGCATGTTAGGACCCATAAATGTCCCTTTTTCACTATATCTTTTGCTCATTCAATCTTACCATTTCTATGCTAAATGCCTACTATATTGATTGTTAAGACCCTTTTTCCCAAGGTATGATTCATTGATCTTGCTTTTATATTCTTATTCACTTAACACGTTTGATTAGTAGATTTTCTCATATTTTACCCATAAATGCTCAACTAATAATCAAAATGTGTAGAGTAATGAAGAATAGCAAAATCTTAAGGAAGATCGTTGATGTTACACTAGTTGTCACAATTGTGCGCTAGTTATGCATGTTGTTACATGACTACAACAATTGTGCACTTTTCCTGGAAGTTGTTTACAACAGATCCCCACTGATCCTTAAAGTTGTTACACTTGCTGCAACAGATGCCCAGCGATCTTGGGAGCTGGTCTAACATGCAAATCTGAACCCTAAAGACTGATCCTCAAGGCTGTTACACGTTTTGGTTCACGCTGATGATAAAGATCATTTAACAGATTTTGTAATGATAAGAGATCCTATCTATCATACAAACAGCTTGAGAATCTTTGATTCTCAAGGTTGTTCTGAGTCTGTTCAACTGAATGACTCTGTCTTTAAATAATAGATATTTTGTAATCATTCGTACTGAAGATTAGTTGTGGAATAGAGAGTGAATAAAGAAGAATATTGTATCTAAACCCCTTTTGCAAATTAATAAAGAAGTGAATTGAGTTTCCTTAAACTATTGTAGCCTATCTTCTAGAGGATTCAGTGAGAAGGAAAGGGCCCACCTTCCTCACAAACTCCCCTCTAGTTTGTTGTCTTAGATTAACAGCTTTGAGTTGAATGATTTATCTGCTTAGCATTTCTAGTATGCATTTCTTGTTACGGTCAGTTCCTTTCTTTTAAATGTGCATGAGTGTGTCTCATGAGAATTAGAGTAAATTGTTTGATATTGCTGGAGAATTACTTTCCTTTTCTTCATTAGATTAAATCTTTGTTTTCAAGCAAAAGAAAATAAAAGTCTGAATTCCCTTTCTGCAATCAAGTAGGTTTCCTTTCAGCAATTAGCACAAAGTTTCCTTCTGCAAGAGTAAAGTAGAAAATTAGAATAGATTAGATAATCCAGGATTCTTATACACTCATCAATCTAGGTTCCCAATTATGAAAGTATGATTTCAACTCTATAGAACTCCAGCTGTGACAACCACTTGTGTCAGTGTTCAAATTTTCAATTTGGTTTCTTACTACAATTTGATTAATGTTGCTTTTATAATCTAGCATAGACTGTGCACAATTATCTTGCAATAACAAAACTTCCCTGGGTTTGATAATTCATATTGAACACCTTAATTATCTATTTATTTAGACAGTTAAAGTGCCCAACATAACCATCGACAAATTCTCTCCCCCAACACTGGCTTGTTGACTAGGTATTTCAGGGCTGAGTGATTTGTGAACATCTTAAATTGTTTTCCCAATAAGTAGTTTATGAACTTTTGTAGTGCATAGACCATAGCTAGGCCTTCCCTTTCTGTCATGTTATAGTTCTTCTCTGAGTCTCGTAACTTTCTGTTCACGAATGCTATGGGGTGATCCAAGTCTCCCGCTTCTGGCTAGGCCAAGATAGCTCCAAGTGTTATGGCTAATGCATCTACATGAATGTGGAATGTCTTCTTCCAGTCTGGAAATAATAATATCGGCTCAATGATCATCTTTTCCTTTAGGGTATCCAGACCGTGTTGGCACTCATCATTCCACTGAAACTTTGTATCCTTTCTTAACAATTTTTCCATTGGTGTAGTAATCTGCACATATCCTTTGATAAATTTCCTGTAGTATCCTGTGTGTCCCAATGCCACTCTTAGCTGATGGACTGTTTTTGGTGGTGACAAGTTAACAATTACTGTGATCTTTTCAGGATCTACTAATAAACCTTGTTTGCATACTATATGGCCCAATAGTATCCCAAACGGTGTTACGATTATGCATATCTTTATGTTCAGTGATATCTGACACTATATACATCTTTATAACATTAGGCGTAAGAATTCTACATGGTATTTCAACAAACTGTAGACTATCCAATCGTCCAGATACACTTCAAGAAACTGGTGGATGAATTCCGTAAATGCCGCGATGACTACTCTAGAAAATATTGTTGGTGAATTCTTCAGTCCAAATGGCATGACTATGTATTGGTAAGATACCCATTCTGTCTCAAAGGTGGTCTTGTATCTATCTTCCGGTGCTATCATGATCTGATGGTATCCTGAGAATCCATCAGTAAACGAATAAGCTTCATGTCCTCCTACATTCTCTAACACTCCATCCGTAAAAGTTGTAGGGAATGGGTCATGTAGGCATGCATCGTTCAACTTCCTCAAGTCGACACATATCCTTATTCGTCCTTGTTTCTTGTCCTGCACTACCATCGGGCTTATCCATTTTGATTCTTCGACTGGTTCTATGATGTCAGCTTCGAGCATCTTGTCGATCTCAGCTTTGACTTTTTGCTTATATATTGGGTTTAATCTGTATGGTCATTGTCTAATCAATCTTACTTCAGGTCTAAGTGGTATCTTCATTTCTCCTATGTCTCCGGCTATACCCTTCATCTATGTAAATGTTGTGAGAAATAGGTCATTTTACTCGTGCAATAACCCTGTTATGCTTTCTACTGTTTGCTCATCCCAGTAATCTCCAATGTGGCCATTTTGGGATTCTCAGTTGTCCCAATGTTGACTTTCGTTACCTTAATCGATGCGACAATAACTTCTTATTCTATAGGTGGACCCTCCTCTTCTCTTTCGCCTTATGCTTCTTCGATTTGAATATAGCGCAGATCATCTTCATCTGGTGCTTCCTCTTGCACATGGTAACACGAGAAAAGTTCCTTGACTATATGTTTGTTCCGTTGTTGTTCTTTTTTTATGAGCTCGACTTCCGGTTCTGTGATGAATATCACGACTTTGATCTATTTTAGAGTTGCATCTATGTTGGGGTTTTCATGTTCAAATGAAAAAGTAACTGTAAAATTATGTTGCAATGTCGTTCAGGTCATAGTTTCTTTGCACAATTCTTGGTCTGTATACCAGTTCGCTGGTATGCCCTCTAGAGCGTGTATGAAATGATGAGGCCATTCCTTTGGGGGTGTCATTTTCCACAACGTTCTGCACTTCTCCAAGTGTTCTGTTGGTGCCCCTTGTCCAACATACCTCTATTTCTTTTTGTTTTTTTTCCTACGTCGAACCTTATGCATAGTAACTGCTTACATTGGCACCAATCTGTGATTGTCGCTTTGTGTGTGCCCCACCATCTTGTGGGTGTGGCCTTGAGTGCTAATTCAAGTGCTAACAATATATGGTTCTCTAAGATTTCGTCTTCGTACTGTGCCAAGAACGTTTCCAAATAGTTTATGTTGTGGAAACTAGGTGGTTCCTTGATTTCTGTGCCTACCCATCTTACTGTGCGGTCTATTCTTGCACATCTTCTCGTGGATACTTTGTGTAGCTTTTGTTGCCAGTTTTCTAAACCAATATTTGAATTTGTTGCACATGAAGTAATTCTTCGCCAACTGAGTATCCCATCTACAGTTGGGTTGACGTAGTGCTCGTCGGGCGCAGTTGTTTTGTACAACTAGCCGATTTCCTCTAAGTCTAGGCAAGTAGGTTATACAAGCCTCTCCCCTCCCGACGGATATAATGGTGCAATGACCCTATATTCTCCTGACTCAAATGTCATTTTTTTGGTCTTCAGGTTGATTATGGATTGGTTATAAAATGCCCAATCCATACCAAGAAACATTGGGTAAGGTGTTGTGTCGTCCACTATTTTGATGACTTCAAAATCTTCTTTAGTGCACACTCCATCTAGGTCTACTGTCACTCCTTTCAGTCTATCGATTGGTAGGACTGTGTGTTGGTTTGCTAGTTTCAATTGAACAGGTGAATATCCTATTGTGGGCTCTCCCATGCATTGTCATGTCTTCTTTGGTAATACATTTACTTCAGATCTTAGATCCAATATGATATCACCCATATTGAAATCTTTGATGTTGGCATTCAATCTAAACTCCCTACTGGTTATTCTCCTTGTATGTAGGTGATTGATTGTCCTTGGTTATAGTTTTCTTTCCATCTCAATACTACATTTTTCTAATATGTTTTGCAATATTTTCACAGATGATGGATCACTTAATACTTTGAAACATGACTGCAAAAATCCTTTGATTGTACTTACTTGTCCCATGGGTTTCATGTCAATGGTATGATCCAATAATGGAGGCATCTCATACTCTGGTGCTTCCTTGTTTTGCTACGTAGTTGAAGTCGACGCCATGTCTTCTTTCTGAAATTCTTGTTTGGCTTCCTTGAATATTTCCTTCTCATTCTATGCATCGAACTGTTTCCTTGGTTCAATGTTCTTCTTCACCCATTGATTCTGTGTTGGTTCTTGTCGGACTACATCATTTCTTGTTTTAGCTCCTTCGCAAGAAAATATATTGATGTTCTGTCCTTCATTCCTTGCTTCGACAAAAATCCACTGAAAATTCTGGTTGTTCTAGTTCCTCTTTTCCTATATCTTTACTAGTAGTGTCGGACATTCTTTTTTGTTTTGATTTGATGTGCAACAATACATACAAGTTGCTGGTGGAAGTGGACATTTCTTTGCATAATGTCCCGGTTGCTGACAATTGTGACATACCACTAGTCCTCCACCTCATCTAAAACCTCCTTTGGCTCGTCATCCCCCTCTATAGCCTGCTCAGTCTCTTCTAGGTGCGTTATACTGAGGTGCCTGATTGTACTGCACGATATTGTACTGAGGTTGTGTCGTGTTGTACTGTGATTGTGCATTATTATATGGTTTCTATGCAGTATTATACTACTATTTCCCAGTTTTATATGGAGTTGGAACTTGGTTAAACTGTGGTGCGACTTGCCCAGTCATCATCTCTGCCTGCACTCTATATGCATCTAACATCCTTTCTCAAATCAACTTCATAGTTCTACAATCTTTGTCATCATGGCCTATTGACTTAGAAAAGGTGCAATATGAGATTTTTGGGACTGTCTGGTATTTCTGCATCATCTTATAGTGATAAGGATTGTGACCCAGTTTCTTGCAAATTTCTCACAATAATCCTTCTGGTGGTAACGGATTTGGCATTCTTGTTGCCATATACTGCACGAATGTTGGACATTTGTTCTTGTGGTGCCCTTCTGTCCTACATGTGGTACACCAAACAACTTCTCGTTTATCCTTGTTCTTATTCTGATTTAGCTGAAACGTTAATTTCTTCAGATCCTCCTTCAGTTCGTCAATAGCTGGGTCTATCTGTTGATACTGGTTTTCTTCCATTTGCAGGGCTGCCTTCAGAGCCTCTTCCTGCATTTGAAATTTTTGTTTTCGCAAAGGGTATTTTAAGTGTGGGAGCAATGAATTGAAAAACAAGTGTCGATGCTACATATCAGTCATGAGATATTTTAACTTTCCCTTTAGTTTCTTAAATCTCTGGTCAATCTCCCATACAGAATCTCCTGGTTTCTGTCGGATTTATATCATCTCATTCATGTATTGATCCTCTAAGCTCGACTTCTGGAACTCATTTATCAGTAACTTCAATGTCTGCCACTGTCCTTGTCGTACCAGGGGCATTGTTTGTGTCTAGACTCATGTACTAGTCTAGTGCATGATCTCTTACCATAATCGCTAGTTGTGCGAGTTTGGTATCTTCATCAGTGATCTATTTTTCTTCCTAGATATTTGCACAAATGAACAAATGCTTCTCAGGGTCTTCTGTTGCTTCTCCTTGAAATTCTTGTAACCTGATGGTGGGATCGTGTCCTACCATTCTGAATGTTGAACCACTACCTTCGCACGGTGTAGATACCTGACTAGTGCTACCTGAACTGGCTCCTCCAGTTGTTGTTCCTTGTGTATATGTACTTCATTTTTTCTGACTGCTTCTGAACTTCGGTTGTCTAAACAATGGTGTTCTCTTTGGTGTATTAGTCGCACATGGGTTCATGGGTTCCACACTCACATTAATATGGATAGGATTGTTGCCTTCTTTTCCCATTCTTGGACCTCTTGTCTTCCTGTCATATGTCGCACACAGGATTTCCTCAATATTTTCCACATACCGGAGATCCTCTACCTCGTCCTCATCACTCGCCAAGCCTTCCCTCATAGCTACGGCTCTCTTCTTGGTATTCACATTGTATTGGTAGGGTACTCCGCTATGCATCTTTCCAGTTGTAACCATGATCCTCTTGATCTAGTCGACGTCCATCATGATTGGGTCCAAGGGTTCCTCCTTCTTTCCCTTCTCCTTTCCTCCTTCCATTTCTCCTTTTTTTCAATGCTTCACCCCTCCCCCATGCACGCAGGCAAGTTTACCTGTCTGAATCCATTTTTATTACACATTTATTATATACCAGTATCTTAATAGAAGTATAAAGGGATTGAATGTACCTTCCTCTTGGTCCGAATAGGGACTCTTGCTCCACTGCGTTGTACGACTTCGTTATGTCGATTGCAAACTCTATTATAAACCCTGCCACAATACTGTCCAGCCAAAAATCTATTGCGCGAGTGAATTTTTTGTTCACCTACTTTAACTACTCAATCTGTACTGGGTCCAATCTAACTGTCAAATCCGGTTCGTTTCATGGTTATCCTTCAACCTTAGTATCCACTCCTACAATATATGTGGAAAATCATAGAAAAAGACTTCATGTAGATCAGTAAATATGTATTTCTCAAGATATTTGCGGGGTGTTATTCTAGGGTTTCTATTGTATTTTTGTGAAAAATCTAGCTCTTTCGTTCTTAACCAGCTTTCGATATCTTCTTTTGTGGGATTCCATGGTCTCAACATTCCCTTCTAATGGATCATTGCTTTCTGCCCTAATATTTTCTTGATCTGCCGCTAACAGGTTTTCAACTTATCTCATCTACTCAACCCTCTCTTATTCCTACCAATGGCAACATAACCATTTCTTGGTTTTACCTATCTACTTATTTACTGTCTAAGTTTGTATTGACCCAGGTTTCATGTCTTTCAGGTGTTCAAAAAAGATGCTAAAACTATCGGCCCTCTTGGTAAACCATAAGGAAACACAACACACAGAATGCACTGCGCAGTCTCACATGAGATAGATTAATGGGTGGCTATAAGACTCATGTGTTTACAGCCTAGGATTGAGTGTGAGATATGATATCTGTATATTGAACCATTAGTATAACTTGTAAATGAAACATATTGGTATTCACGACTATGCAGTAAATCCACAGCTTATTCCCCCAATATTGCAACAGTGCTTAACAGGTAATATAATCACTCATTCATTAAACATCATAATAACTATTGAAGACAATAAAGATATGAATGCATTCATCACATAACACAAAGGTTACTCTGGTTCACCCCCTCCTGGGCTATGTCCACAAAGATTTGGCTCTTGGCTCTTTATTATGGTATTTCCGCATCTACAACGTTGTGCGCTTACAACTCTTCCCAGTCGGGTAAGATCTATATGAGGCGGACTAGATCGCACCAAGCTCCGCAACCTGTGATATAACACTCAATATCTACCCTCCTTTGTCTCCTCTATCTCAACAGCTTATACAAAGATAGGTCATAAAGCAAAACCATCACATATCGCATAAACTCATGCGTAACTACAATAGTAACAACAATCAGAGCAATACAAAAATCCAACCCTCTATGATACCTATGTATCGTTATTTATATGCTTCTGGATCCTTAGTCATTTACAAAGCATTACTAAAACCTTAACCTTATCGTTGTTAGGTCTTCCCTTCATGCACGCATGCTTCTCTTCCTTCCAGCTGTCACTTTCTTCCTGCAGGCTTTCTTTCCCCAAAAATGCCTTGATTTTTTGCTTTGGCCTGCCTCCAACAATGGTCAATATGGTTGATCAGGTAATCCATCAGGTTCCATTATCAATTGAGCTAGTAGATCAAGTGATCGATTTGATTTCACCTTCAATTGATCCCACTCTCCCCTTAGAGAGTGAAGTTAAAGTGTTTGATCCAATACCACTCTTGGTCAATCCAACTCCTCCTAGGAAGAGTGAGGATGTCGATGAGGTATTTATTGTTTCTATGTATTCTTCTGGACAAGGGGGAACTTCACTCGTCCCAAAAGAACCCGCTTCGAGTAATGAGGCCATTATTTTAGATTGGGGTGCACTATTGGAACCTCGTCTCCCTTTCTATATACCTTTCCAAATCATTGTTCAGGTTTGTGGTAGGGACGTTCCTCAGACTATTGTCAATGAAGGTGCATCGGTTAGTATTTTATCCTCCATTGCTTGGCAAGCTTTAGGTTCTCCTCAGCTTACGTCGGTGACTTAGAATCTATTGGATTTTAAAAGAAGGGCTAGTCAACCTTTAGGGATCCTTTTTTAGTTTCTTGTTACTTTAGGAGGGAAAATTGTCTATATTGATGTGATGGTAGTCCACGATCCCTTGGATTTTAATTTTCTCCTCGGGCGAGACTATGTTTATGCTATGAAGGCTCTTGTGTCCAACATCTTTCGAGTGAAGTGTTTCCCTCACAACGGAAACATAGTGACCATAGAATAG
>JASDQU010739600.1:104546-115442 GCA_032191745.1 Picea mariana
ACTGGGATAGTGGAAGACATGACACCGCTAAGGAATGGACTGTCAGTCGATTTTATTGAGGGAAAGGGAAAACGAGTGAGCCAGGTAACTTCAATTATCTCTTCTCTCAGGACAAGTAGGAGTGAAGGCGCGATGTCTCCAGAGGAAAACTATATAGTTAAGCCCACTGCGGGATTGGAGGGGTGGGAACTGACTACTTGTGTCACTATCTTGGAACTGGCCCCTCCTGGAATTGATGGAGATGCTACAGTTTTAGAGAGGATTAACTATAAGAAGGATCTGTCTACTCTCTCTGTGTTAGATGAATCATTAAACATTTTCATTCCTTCATATAGAGATGTCATATCCCATACACTTCTACTGGTTTATGATAGGGGGAACCTCTGACAAWTTTTTCAGATAAAATAGGAAAGGGGGAAATTGATAAGGGTGTTCCTGTTCATACTGTAGTGCGAGATATACAGTGCTTAAGGGAGCAGTTCGGGGAGGATTGGAGAAGTATTTYTCCCCTCTTAAACAATAAGTACGAGGAAGTTAGGGAAAGATAAGGAAAACTGTGCTTGTTCCAGTATTTCGATGATTGTTGGTCCTAGGGCGCTTCGAGCTCAAAATGCCCTGGCTCAGGTTATGAAATGATTGTGGGAACCCTAGATATAAGGGGAGTGGGGGGCACTACAAAGTTTGTATCCCTCAAAAGGTTCCTAGAGGCAACTAAGACATATGTACTTTTTATTCAAGAAACTATGGTCTATGTTTCAAAAGCTAGAGAAATTTTCATGAAGCTACTTCCAAAATGGTATTTTTGTGGAGTGGACTCTATGGGACTGTCAGGGGGGATATTGATAGCCTGGGATCCAATAAAATCTGATTTCTTTTCTTATTTGGCCCTTGCAAGGATTTTGCTGGATGGAATAGTTAAAGATTTAAACAAAAGATTGAATTTGATAAACTGTTATGGACCATATGCTGACAGAGAATTTTTTTGGGAGGCAATTAAAAGAGATGGGATTCTCAAGGAACAAAATGTGATTTTGGGGGGCGATCTAAACTTTACCACCTGTAGCAAAGAAATGTGGGGAGCACACTCTAGAGATGATCCATTACATTCTTATTTTAGACAACTGTTAAAAGGTGAGGGGATGTTGGATGTCGAACCTTTAAAGATGCTTCCAACCTAGCGAAATGGAAGAAGAGGACTGGACTACATTGCAAAGAGACTAGATCGGTTTTTTCTTTCAGAGGAATTAGTGATGTCAGGGATCAAATATAGAACTTGGGTTTGTAATTCAAAGATTTCAGACCATATGCATGTGATCTTACATGTGGAAAATGAAATAAGGAAGGTAAGCTATCCTTTTAAATTTAACTCGGTGTGGCTTGAGGATCCAGAGTTTGTAGACCTAGTAAACGAAAATTGGAATGGATTATTGGGAAATGAGATCCTAAATACAATGGATGCTTTAGCAAAAAAGCTTAAGATACTTAAGTCTTTAGTGGTTAAATGGGAAAAAAAAAAGAAACTAGTAATTAAGGAAGAGCTGGTAAAGATTGAAATGGAATTGGATACCTTGTACACTAACTATCCTGGGGGATTTAAGAAGGAGGATGATGAAGTGTTGGTACTTGAGAAGAAAAAAAGAAAATTGGTCATCCTGAGACAAGAGGAGGAGACATGGAGACAAAAGAGCAGGTTAAACTGGCTGGCTTTAGGAGCTAGGAATACTAAGTTCTTCCATGCGTTTTCCAACTCTAGAAAGTTGAAAAATACCATTTGGGACATCACCAAGGAATATGGAACTGTAATCACTTGCAATAAAGGACTAGAAGAGGAAGCTGTAGGTTTTTTTCCGAAATATTTTCAAGGAACATGAGAATCTCCCTATCACCAATCAGTTAGTAGTTTTAAGACATTATCCTAGAATGTTTTCAGAGGAAGAAGGGAAAAAATTAGTAGAACCTATTACTTTAGTAGAAATCCTATCTACTTTAAAAGGTTTTAGTGCCTCAAAAAGTCCTGGGCTGGATGGTTGGACTGTAGAATTTTTTCTGCCTTTTTTTGATCTAGTGGGAAATGAAATTTTGGAGATGGTTGAAGAGTTCGAGAGGAAAGATAGGGTAAATGGAGCCTTGAATGCTACGTTTCTTGCTCTTATTCCTAAGAGTAAAAAAACAGAGTCCTTTGGAGGGTATAGACCTATTGCTTTGTAATCTGGTTTATACGATCATCTTCAAGATTATAGCTTCTAGAATAAAATCCTCCTTGTCTTTTGGAATTTCTAAGGAACAATTTGGGTTTCTTGAGGGAAGACAAATAAATTATTCTATAGGGATTGAGTTTAGAAGCTACAGATTGGATACTAGGATGTGTGACTTCAAAAAAATTTGTTGTGTTGATTAAAGGTAGGCCCACCAGTTTCTTTAAGAGCTCAAGGGGATTAAGGCAAGGGTTCCCTTTATCCCCATTAATTTTTCTACTTGTTGTAGAAGGTTTAATTAGAGTCATACATGATCAAGTAAGGGAGAAGAAACTATAAGGAGTATATGTGGCAAGAGGTCTAAGAATCACAAATCTGATTTTTTTGGATGACATTATTCTTTTTGGGAATGGGAACTTATCTGAATGGAAATTTTTTCAGCAAGTTCTGGACTTATTTTTCCAAGCGACAGGGATGTCTTTCAACCCTCAAAAGTCTACTTTTCTTGAAGCAGGATGGAATGAGGAGGAAATTGCTATGTTGAAGGAGTTTATGCCCTTTGAAGTAAAATCATTAGATAATGGTTTTAAGTATTTAATGTGTTTTTTAAAACCAAATTGCTACAATAAGGTTGACTGGACTTGGCTAGAGAAAAAAATTGAAAAAATAATATCAAATTGGAGCCATAGATGGCTCACATTAGGGGGGAGGTTCACACTTGTTAAATATTTTCTCGAAAGAATCCATGTGTATTGGCTATAATTGGCGAAGATCCCAAAGGGTACTTTAAACAATATCAGAAGGAGGATGTTTAGTTTCCTGTGGACTAGTAAAAATTTAAAATAAGGGATTCATTTAATCAGTTGGAAAAAGATAGTTAAACCAAAAAAGGATGGAGGATGGGGTATTCAAAATATTTATACCTTTGGAAAAGCCTTGGCAGAAAAAAGTCTATGGAGATGTCTCATGGTTCTGGGTCTATTGAGCTCAAAGAAGGAAAGAAGGAACAAAGAAGGAAATAAAAATTGGAATGGAATTTCAAATATATGGAGAGCACTTACTTCTTCATTATCTATCTTAACAGATTGGCTAGTGTGGAAACCTTGGAATGGTAGGGAGTTTAGGATTGGTGTTGATCCTTTGGTTAGGTCAAACTCTTACTACAAGTTGTCAAGGAATCTAATCTCTACCCTGAAAGAAAAAGGCATAGTATTTCTTGCTAATGTCGGGACAATTGATCGGGATAACACAAATATTACAAGGTGGAAAAGGGATGAGTTTTTGGGGCTGGATGGAGCTCAAAAAGAAGAATGGGATAATTTTATTAAGGGTCTTATAGGTTCATGATTTGAGTTAAACAATGAAAAATATATTTTGTTATGGTCTTGGGATACAAAAAGAGGACATGTGAATGCAAAACAAGATTATGAAGTCCAGATGCTGGAAAAGGGTGAAGAAGAATCAATCTGTTGGTATAATGAACTCTGGACTTGGTAGATCCCTTTAAAAGTTAAAATTTGTATATGGTTAATGCTTGAACAAAGAATTCTTACTTGGGAGAATCTGGTCAAAAGAGGTTTATCAGGGCCTAACAGATGTGTTTTTTGTGGAAAAGAGGAGGAAATTGTGTATCATATTTTTGTGGATTTTAGATTTACAAAAGATATTTGGTCTTCAATTCTTAAGGAATTAAAACTAACGAATTATTGGGTAGGAGGATATATTGTTGATTGTCTACAAAACTGGATTAGGAAGGAGTTAAAATGGAAAGAAATTCCTTGTTTTGTCTACTGGGAGGTTTGGAAACACATGAATCTGGTGATCTTTGAATATCATCCTCCAATTCTGGTTAGAGTTTGTAGTAGGATTCTACAGGACTTAGGTGAATTAAAGAGCCCAAAATATACTAAGAGTTGCAGGGTTGTTAGGCCTCCTTTACTTGATTGTAATCTGGCATTGGGGGTTTTTGATGGGGCCTCACAAGACAGGGGGGATAAATGTGGTGCAGGAGCTGTATTGAAGTGCCTAGTTTTGGGTACTTACAGACTTAAGATGAACTGTGGAAGAGGAACAAACATTAGGGGGGAACTACTAGCCTTATGGTGCATCTTACATTTTGCTTTCTATTAAAAGGTAACAAGGTTACCACTGGTAGGTGACTCAAAATTTATAATTGAATGGTTTAATAATGACAACAATCTATAGGTGGTCTCTCTTCAGCCTTGGATGCAGAAAATTCGAATGTTGAGCAGGAGTTTTCAATAAGTTAAAGCAAAACATATATACAGAGATTTCAACAAAGAAGTAGATCAACTATCTAAAGATGCTTTGGTACTAGACGAGAATGGTATATATGTAACATGGAATAATGATAGAGGCACAATTTTTTTTGAAAGACTACAATACAACTAAAAGTTTAATGTTGTAAGGGGAATGACTCGACTGTTTTTTATTTTGTAATGTATTTAGAAATATCTAAAGCAAAGTCCAACTATATGGCCAGCTGTAAAAGCAGAGTCCAACTATTTGTAAACATCTGGAGTTTTTGTTATCTGTTCAACTTTCTCATAGCTCTGTAACAAGGATCATATCGCACTCTGAAGACAATTTTGTTTTGTAAAAGATCTATTAAATTTAGTAATACAAGTCTTTTTTTCTACTGAAAAAAAAGGTTATCTAACTATTACTGAAAAATTCTAAAACATTCTTAATGCAAATCTAGTTGCTTATGAGACAAGTTCAAGAGACTCTCTAAACTTCTCAATTCTCATGGCTTGATTGAATTTTTTTAGTGATACTCTTCTTAGATTCTTACATAGTATACGTGAATGAAACCTCACATGGTTCTCATTCTCAACTTCACCTGGATCACCTAAGATACATGCATACAATTCATGGTCTACGCACTTCCATATTCATATTTGGTCTTTTATATGATTTCAACATATTTTGAGCTAAACAATTGAATTCAATTTTAATAAATAAATTTTATCTTATAAATTTTGGTGCTCTACGTATAATATTATTCGATTAATCTCATGTTGATATAATATAATTGTTTAACTAAGTTTTTTAAAGATTCTCTACTACTTTATAGGTTATATGTGTTAGAAAAGTATCAAATTGTGATAATGCAAGTGGGTGCAACATTCAATACATATTGAAAAGAGGAAATGAATCCACTTAAGGAGTGTCAAGATTAAAATGTTTTAAGGGACAACATTTAATGAATACTTTATTATTATTTTGTGGGGCATTTAAAAAAACTATAAGCTACATCCTTCACTATATAAATTAGTGTAGTGATCTCGTTATATGAGAGGAAGAGGATGTGTATTGTCTTGAGCTAATTGAGATATATTTTCGGAGTGGATATTTCATTTGCATCATAAAGGTTTTACCACTATAAACCTTGATGTCATGTTCTTTATGGCTTTGGCTCTTTATATTTATGATCTTGGCACATATTGTTCAAATTATTTCATGATATTAGAGCTAGAGAGCATTCAAGAAGACCCTCGATGTTTGGTTTGCAGTCTACTCAACATTTTACTTCAAATCTGTAAGTTCCTTTTTCAGATTTGCATTAAATTTCAGATAGCCATCTTCCACATCTACAACTTTCTACTTCAGGATCACAACTTTTGACTTCAAATTTACAATAGTCATTAGCCATTTTTTAGATATGTAACTTTTAGTGAACTATTCAACATTTCCAAGTAAGTAGACTTCCATTTATAACATCCTTCAAGGTTTTTTTGGCCAAATTTGGGGGTCAAAATGTGAAGATAAGTCACACATTTTGGTAAGAATATTGAATTATACGAACCCTTGATTGAGCATAGAGTCGACCCTTGATCAAGGGTTTGTTCAATGCATCACTCGATTGAGGGTTTAATAAACCCTCAAATGAGGGTTTTCAACTCGCCAAAAAAACCAAGAAATCATTCAAGTTTTAAAAAAATCTCATATGAGGATTTATACACCCTCGATTGGGCATCTATAAAACCTTAGTTGAGATTTTAAGCTCAATTGAGGATTTATAAGTAAACCCCCTTTGCACATTTTTCAATTAGATGAAACCTCAAAAAGGTCAAAACCTATAACATCTTCCATATTGGGTGGAGGACTTGATACCATTGGATTCATCATTGAATACTCTTTCCAATTCCATAGGATTTACCTATTTTCATTTTCAAAACATATTTTTCATTATATTTTTTCTAAAACTTATATTGTATGTAGAAAACCTCCATGAAATGGACAATGATCAGGCCCCGTGCCTTGATTAATTCCCTGTGAATTTTATAAGGATGCATGGGATTTTGTCAAGCCATACCTATCATAAGTTTATCATGAAGCTATCAAGACAAGTTCCACAGGCTTAGATATTAACAAGGGGTTCATCAAGTTCATTCTCAAGGTAGGGGACCCTAAATTTTTCACAAGCTAGAGGCCCTTCACCCTACTCAACACATCCTATAAAATTGTGGACAAAACTCTAGCCTTGTGCATCAAGAATAGTTTTCCCAAAATCATTTGTCCATAATGAATGTTATCTATTCACTGGTGATATATCCTTGATAATTTCATTGTTTCATGGTAAGGCATGGAGTGGACCTGGTGATTTGGTTTGGAGACTTGGTGTATCACAATTGAATTTTAGAAAGCCTATGACTAAGTGGAATGGTGTTATGAGCACAAATATACATATAAATAGGTATAAATAGATAATAATTAATACTCAATAACTAAATATGTTATGAAGAGACACCTTATTGATGAAAGGCCATGTCTCTTATGAAAGGGCACCCCTGCGTGGGTATATATACAACTCTCTGTTGTGAGAAATCTTACCCTGTGGATAGGCTAAGCTCCCCTTTGGACCCGGACTCCTATCTTTGGTCCAAAGACAAAAGTAAACAAGTGGTTACTTCTTTCCCTATAGATTTAATTAAATCAATAAAGAAAGAGGGAGGAAGGGTGTGGCTTCCCTTGTTGCGATGTTTGTCCTCACCACTCCAATCCTTGGGCTTGATCTCCAAGCTCCTTGATGCAATTGAAACCCCACAAAGAATAGAAAATGAACTCTTCCTCCTACTCTATATGATTATATAAAGCAGATCTATCTATGAAGATTGAAACGACAATAGACAAGAAAATGTAAAACACATGAACTTGAAGGGAATAAGCCAAGTTGATGTTAATTGGAAAGCAAAAAAGAGGCACCTACAAAGCATTCTTGACGACGCAACACTTCTCCAAGCTCTCCTCGAGTCCTCATCCAACCCTTGCATGAATTTTGACATCAAAATGTTGATGCTTCCTCCAAAATCAAAGGTTTGATACATGAATTGTTCCCCCCTTCACCTTGGAAACACCTTCAATATATAGGCTAGAGAGACACAAACACCAAGAGAAAATGAAGGATATGGTTGAGGATATGGCTCCTTAAGGTTGGGATATGATCCTAAGATGAATCCATAGCATAGGGGTCGAATACAACCAACCTCATCCTAAGAGAGATGGCCCATAGAATAAGGTGGATGATCCCCCATTTCCCTATAACAAGACTAGTGCTCCCCCTAGTGAGAGACAGAGCACCATGGCACTGACACCCCCACTAGTGAGTAGGGGAGTGCCTCTCTTCTAAAATGCTAAAAAATGGTTAAAATTTCCAAGGAAAATGTATGTTTCGACTATCAAATGATGGGGCTTCTTATTCCAACATGACTTAGGGATTGTGACAAATGTTTTCATGGTGTCAAGGGGTTGCGACACTTAGCAAAATGAATGCGGCACTAGGTAAGGTGAATACAACACTTGCGAAAATGCGTGCGACACTTAACAAAATGCATACATCACTTTGCGACACTTGCGAGACTTAGGGTGTGAAACTCAATTGTGACATTTTGGTTCGTAACAGATGCCCCCTAATGTGTGAGGTCAAAAGAGAAATTGATGGCTGAAACACTTCATAAATTATTCAATGAAAGGGTGTTGGAGTAGGAGAACCTGGTAGAAGTTGCAAACAATCATCAGTCAGTATACAAATACGTTCCATTTATGAGGCAAGCATACCTATGCTCAGAAAATGAGATGAATCAAAGCATGGTCGTTGACCAATACACTGCGAATCCATGAAAATATTGACTAAGGATATGGACACTAGAGATACAATGTGGATCCATACCTCCATGCCATGAACTGATCGTAGCCACGAAAAATACACAATGGAGCTACAAGATGAAAAAACATAGTCACAGATCAATATAATGTGGATCTATGTGACAATAGATATATCAATAAGATTATCAACATGGTGATTGTACTGAAATCTTTTACATGCTCAAATGATCTCCATCACAGCGTGAGTAAAGCACATATCAGAGTGAGTGCCCAACCCAAGGTCTTCATCCTGATCCCTATGTGGTATGAATATAGGCATGTGAATGGATGATTTGATGTCAAACATGGTAGAAACCACTTGATTACCATTCATTGAGGTAAACCATTAACAATTTCGAGGGAAATCAACAATGATGACAGTGACTCCCAAGGTACCCTAGTACATTCTAGCAAATATGACTAAATGAGCTGAGGTTGAACACTCATGCAATCATCGGAATAGAGGTCAATGATGTAAACCTACTATCGGAAGTGAGGAGGCCTGCCATTGAGGCATGTAGGTTCCATGTTACTAATTGGTTTCTAAGCCTAATTCCTAGATAGTGTGTTGAAGTTGTCAGGAAAAGACTTATCGAAGGAGGTCCTTGATGTATCCCTCATCATCGACATGAAATCGACACAAGAAAGTTATGTGAGATGGTGGATCGACTGAGTATGGACTAACACAAGAAACACAAATTGATAATACTACATATGTATGCTTTGAAGTGAAACTTTTCTTGAACATGATGAGGCACGACAAGTGACTTGGTATCATTTGACTCGATGAGTACCAAGAACATAATGTGATGAAAAATAAGAGCACTCTTCGACTAGAACGAAAAAGTATGATGACACATAAAATTTGTATGACTCAGAGACAAGAAGATTACCCAACTGTAAGATGAGACACAAATATGTGCCATGTTCAAGGGAGACAATCGCTGCCTTAACAGATTCCAAAAAGCTTGACCCACTTCAATTTTTTCTCCCATCCAGATAGATGAGTACCTCTTTATTTTTTAATGAGATTGAGGAGGATAACATATGCTCGATATAGCTCATCATTTGGATGAGTTCCTCTTCACATGTTTAACAAACCTGAAGAAGTAAGAGTTCGGTTCTATATGGGTCTTGGAGATTGGACTCACATAGGTCTTTCGATGCATAATTTTATGAGCCTAAAGAAGGTAAAATCGGTGGGTTTTCATGTTTAGAGAGTCCGAAAATAACTTAAAGATGACTCCATGGATGATGTTTTCATAAATTTAGTCTCCCAATCTCGAAAAAAGTGTAAAACAATACAAGGGATAGCTCTTATAATTATCCTTGATGAGAGTAGTCATTTTTCGTAATTAGTCACAAGAGGCCAAAAAATAGATAAACTACCACTTGAAAGACACCCTTTCAAACCTTTTAACGAGTGTGAAAGGAAGCAAGCTCACTTGACAATCTTTTCCTATTTAGGGACTCTGAAAATATCTTAAAGGAGATTCCAAAGAGTTATTTTTTCATATAAATTTTACGAGTTTGAAAAAGAGATAAAAGTAAACTCAGTAACATATTCTCATGTATTAACGAGCACGAGAAAGAACAAAGACTAATCTTGAAACTTCACAACATAATGTCCAAAGGTTTCGAATGGGACCCATGGATAGTTGGTAGTTTCCCCCCAGCTTGCATGATGAAAGCTAGTGGTTTTTCTCCAACATGATGTCTAGAGGCTGGAGATATGCCCCTCCAAGCTTCGTTTCATCCACCGACTCTTATCCTAACACCAATTTTTATACCTAATAGACTCCTGGTTACTAATAGGAAAATGTTCACCAAAAGAAGAAAGAGAATCAACAAGTTAATTTATGAGATCTATTGAAAGACTCGACTCAACATTTACGATATCTAGCGAAAGACTCGACTCAATATTTATGAGATTTAGCAAAAGACTGGACTCAATGGGAGAGTTGGTTGTTTCATTTTTTAACGAGATTTTCACAGAGAAGAAAAATATTCGCAAGGTAGGTTTCATTTTTACACAAGCTTGAAACTAGAAAAAATATTCTTGAGATCCTTTGTTTCATTTTTTAACGAGATTGACACAAAAATGGGGACTCTACTTGAAACTTGGTTTCATTTTTGAATGAACTTGGAACCGAAAAAACTATTCGCATAACCTCTAATTGATCATGGATTCCAAGAGGGCAATTCTCTGGAAGGAATACATGTCAAGGGGAAAACCTCAATCATGGCTTCCAAAAGATCTTCACTAGATAGAAAAGCTACACTCTAGAAGGAATACATGTCGACGGCTGCGATAGGGGTAGGTAGATCAATCTCTATAGCCCTATCGAAGAGATCACCATGTCAACTACCATATTTAAATCAAAACAAGGGACATATTCCTTCTCATTCGGAGTTGAATTCATGGGACAGATTGCCACATAATTGACCTGTGGTGGGGCGGATGTCGCTAGCATATAAGGACCATTTAGTGAAGTTGGATGGTTGGTCGTAATATGAGGACCAATGAATGAAA
>JASDQU010739600.1:118231-152097 GCA_032191745.1 Picea mariana
GGGGGGGGGGGCTTGACATGGTTGGGAAGTGTAGCGTCTGTGGAGAAGGTTGTGCTTTCTACTAGGATAGTGGAATATAGGACACCTCTAAGGAATGGGTTGCCAGTCAATTTTATTGAGGGAAAGGGAAAACGGGTGAACCGGGTAACTTCAATTATCTCTTCTCCCGGGACAAGTAGGAGTGAAGGCGCGATGTCTCCAGAGGAAAACTGTATAGTTAAGCCCACTGTGGGATTGGAGGGGTGGGAACTGACTACTTGTGTCACTGTCTTGGAACTGGTCGCTCCCGGAATTGATGGAGATGCTACAGTTTTAGAGAGGATTAACTATAAGGAGGATATGTCTACTCTCTTTGTGTTAGATGAATCATTAAACATTTTCATTCCTTCATATAGAGATGTCATATCCCGTACACTTCTGCTGGTTTATGCTGGGGGAAACCTCTGACAATTTTTTTAGAGAAAATAGGAAAGGGGGAAACTGATAAGGGTGTTCCTGTTCATACTATAGTGGGAGATCTACAATGCTTAAGGGAGCAGTTTGGGGAGGACTGGAGAAGTATTTCTCCCCTCTTAAAACAAGAAGTACGAGGAAGCTAGGGAAATATAAGGAAAACTGTGCTTGTTCCAGTATTTCGATGATTGTTGGTCCTAGACTGCAAAATCTATATTGGCGAGAAGGAGGAGAATTGTTTATTCAAGGCAAGTCAAAGACTGCAAAATTTTCCAACAATTCACAATGATGAGGATTGCAAAAGGATATCATTGCTCGATAATCATATTCAAAATCTCCTCGTCGAACTCCCATGTCCAAAACTGGTGAGTCTCTTCTTATCTGTTGATGTTGATTCAATTCCATCAAGATTTCTAGTCCGTCTACCGTCTCTGAAAATTCTCCATCTGCACTTCGACCTCATAAATTCAATCCCATCGTCAGTGGGCCAACTAAAATGGCTTGAGTTTCTCAGTTTAGAAGCAAGTGATATGGAAGGTTTGCCCGAAGAGATATGCCATCTTTCTTCCCTTCAATTTTTGGATTTTCAAAATTGTCGTAGGCTACAATCACTGCCGCCTAAGATTGGAGAGCTTAAAAATCTCAAGTATCTTAGTTTAATCGGCTGTTTAAGTTTAATGGTGATTCCACACGAAATCTCCCAACTTACTTCACTAACAACACTCGATGTATCTAGTGTTATGTTGAGGGTGAAAGCAAAATCAAAATCAGAAGCAAGCATTTGGAGTTTGAAGGGTTTGGGAAATCTGACAATGCTGAGAATAGAGGTAAACAGATTTAAAGAGGGCATAATGGGAACATGGTTGGACATGAGGCACTTACGCTTGGTGTTTGATGATGGTGTAAAGGCCAATCTTCCTCATGACATGACAAACATGAGGAAGCTTCAGAGTTTTATAATGTGGTGCTACAGTGAGTCGAGTCTGTCGGATTACAGTTAAAGTTCTAGATCATAATGAAGGTTATAGGTTATTTAGGAAGGGAGGTTGTCATGGTTGCCTTGGTTCTGGTTGAACTAGGAAGCGTAGCTTGAAGTGTTGTCGGGGAGATCAGTTTGGTTAGGGCTCTTTTCGTTTGATGCTTGGGGTGAAGAGTCGGGCTAGGGTTTGGAGGATCGGGAATTGGGAAGGCGGTTAGGGTTTAGTCTAGGGTTTTGAATGAAGCTGACCTGAATAATCTGTGGGATATGGAGGCAACAGTTGTGAATCCAGCTAATGACCTGGCTGAGGATCAATGGTGGAGCCAGGGGTATTTGCACAGATAGAACGAAGTGTACAAAGAAGATTTGAGACTGTACCGTCTGTCATTACTCCTAGATGATGTGAAAGCAGGTAAAGTGGACTCTGAGTTGGAGATCTGTTCAATGCATAGGACAGGTGGCGATCATTTGTGTGGATCATCAAAGCTGAGTGCATCTGAATTAATAACGAACCTCTTCGCTCGAGAAGCAAAAAGAGCAAGGGATTCGTGTGCATTTACGTCTCATCTACCTCCACTAACATCGTTGAAGTGTTTGCATGGATAAGGTGATTGTAAGACTTTAGTGGAAATTGTTAAGCCAGTTCGGGATGCAGAGCGGGGAGTGGAGGCGGTCTCTTTAGAGGTATGAACTGTGGGATTTTTACCAGTTAGGAGTGGTACTTACAGTTCTAGACATGCATTAGCGGTAACAGGGAGAGATGATTGTAGCCGAGCTGTAGTGGGCGGAGGTGTTGCAAAAGGTTTGTCGTCGTCGAGGAAGAAGTAGAATGAAGTCGATGTTGAACTGTGTAAAGGGGATTTAGGAGTAAAGGGGGAGGTTGTCTCGAGAGAAGGTATAAAAGCGTGGAAGGTAAAAAAACAGAAACCCTCAGTTACCCTTGGCCAGGATATAGGAATGCAGGAGGTGGGAGATTACTCAGAGCGGGGTTTGGTTGGGAGATTTGGATATTGGGCGATGGTTGCTCGCTATATTCATGGTTGGGTAACCGAAAACTGGGGACCGATGTTGGGTAACCTACCAGAGGTGTTCATCCTTATGAAAGGGTGGTATTGCTTCTTGTTCAAATTGTCGTTGGATGTGGAGGTGATACAGAATATGGTCTGGTTGGTTAATCAGGGAAGCCTAATGTTAAAGAAGTGGCACCCTACATTCAATCTGGAAAAGGAACTCTTTTGGTATAGGCATCTGTGGGTTTTGTTGCTTGGATTTTTGTTGGTTTTATGGAGTCTAGAAGCCTTCAAGAGATTGGGAATGCGCTCGGTAAATTTCTTTATACTGATCCTAAGGTACTATCAGGGTCTGACAGGCGAGTGGGGAAATTGTTGGTAGAAGTCGATCTATTTGGAGGTCTCTTGGAAGAAATAGACATTGGGTGGCATGGGGTCATGATCCAACATAAGTTGGATTTTTTAGGGGTTCCTTTCAGGTGTACAAACTGTATGGAAACCAGACATCTGTGGGCTCATTATAGTGGGATTAGAAGGTCAAAGTTTTCAGTATGGGACGCAGAGAGTGGCGAGCTCGCTTTAGACATGCAACCGACTGTCCTGAACACTGCTATTGAAGAAGGGGTAGACTCCTTGATGTCATCAGGCATGAATAATGACTTTGGGATTGGTAAGTTAAGCATACCCTACTCAGATTTTATTTCTTTGATGCTTGTTAAAGTATTAAATTGGAAGAAAGAACTAGGGAAAGGGGAATTTCAAAGGGAAAATTTTTCAAAGGGGAAGTTGGGGATTGATGGAGTTCCAGAATGTGTAACTAAGTCAAAGAAACCGTGCGGGGAGGTAGCTGGGTGTGAGTCTCTTGGTGATTCTCTTGGAATAAAAAAGGTGATGGATGTGGAGGGAGTAGAGTGCACCCTGGGTGGGGGGNGACAGGGTTGGGAAGTGTAGTGTCAGTGGAGAAGGTTGTGCTTTCTACTGGGATAATAGAAGACATGACACCTCTAAGGAATGGACTGTCAGTGAATTTTATTGAGGGAAAGGGAAAACGGGTGAACAAGGTAACTTCAATTATCTCTTCTCCAGGGACGAGTAGGAGTGAAGGCGCGATGTCTCTAGAGGAAAACTGTATAGTTAAGCCCACTGTGGGATTGGAGGGGCGGAAACTGACTACTTGTGTCACTGTCTTGGAACTGGTCCCTCCCGGAATTGATGGAGATGCTATAGTTTTAGAGAGGAATAACTATAAGGAGGATCTGTCTACTCTCTCTATGTTAGATGAATCATTAAACATTTTCATTCCTTCATATATAGATGTCATATCCTGTACACTTCTGCTGGTTTATGTTGGGGGGAACCTCTGGCAAATTTTTCATATAAAATAGGAAAGGGGGAAACTGATAAGGGTGTTCTTGTTCAAACTGTAGTGGGAGATCTACAGTGATTAAGGGAGCGGTTCGGGGAGGACTGGAGAAGTATTTCTCCCCTCCTAAAACAAGAAGTACGAGGAAGTTAGGGAAATATAAGGAAAACTATGCTTGTTCCAGTATTTCGATGATTGTTGGTCCTAGGGCAATTCGAGCTCAAAAAACCCTGGCTCGGGTTAGGAAATGATTGTGGCAACCCTAAATATAAGGGGAGTGGGGGGCATTGCGAAGTTTGTAGCCCTCAAAAGGTTCCTAGAGGCAACTAAGACAAATATACTTTTTATTCAAGAAACTATGGTCTGTGTTTCAAAAGCTAGAGAAATTTTCGTGAAGCTACTTCCAAAATGGTATTTTTGTGGAGTGGACTCTATGGGACTGTCAGGGGGGATATTGACAGCCTAGGATCCAATAAAATCTGATTTCTTTGCTTATTTGACCCTTGCAGGGATTTTGCTGGATGGAATAGTTAAATATTTAAACAAAAGATTGAATTTGATAAACTGCTATGGACCATATGCTGACAGAGAAGCTTTTTGGGAGGCAATTAAAAGAGATGGGATTCTCAAGGAACAAAATGTGATTTTGGGGGGCGATCTAAAATTTACCACCTGTAGCAAAGAAATGTGGGGAGCACACTCTAGAGATGATCCATTACATTCTTATTTTAGACAGTTGTTAAAAGGTGAGGGGATGGTGGATGTCGAACCTTTAAAGATGCTTCTAACCTAGCGAAATGGCAGAAGAGGACTGGACTACATTGCAAAGAGATTAGATCAGTTTTTTCTTTCAGAGGAATTAGTGATGTCAGGGATCAGATATAGAACTTGGGTTTGTAATTCAAAGATTTCAGACCATATGCCTGTGATCTTACATGTGGAAAATGAAATAAGGAAGGTAAGCTATCCTTTTAAATTTAACTCGGTGTGGCTTGAGGATCCAGAGTTTGTAGACCTAGTAAGCGAAAATTGGAATGGATTATTGGGAAATGAGATCCTAAATACAATCGATGCTTTAGCAAAAAAGCCTAAGATACTTAAGTCTTTAGTGGTTAAATGGGAAAGAAAGAAGAAATTGGTAATTAAGGAAGAGTTGGTAAAGATTGAAATGGAATTGGATACCTTGTACACTAACTATCCTGGGGGATTTGATAAGGAGGATGATAAAGTGTTGGTACTTGAGAAGGAAAAAAGAAAATTGGTCATCTTGAGACAGGAGGAGGAGACATGGAGACAAAAGTACAGGAAACTGGTCGGCTTTAGAAGATAGGAATACTAAGTTCTTCCATGCTTTTTCCAACTCTAGAAAGTTGAACAATAGCATCTGGGACATAACCAAGGAAGATGGAACTATGATCACTTGCAATCAAGGACTAGAAGAGGAAGCTGTAGGTTTTTTCCAAAATATTTTCAAGGAACATGAGAATCACACTATCACCAATCAGTTAGTAGTTTTAAGACATTATCCTAGAATGTTTTCAGAGGAAGAAGGGAAAAAAATAGTAGAACCTGTTACTTTAGCAAAAATCCTGTCTACTTTAAAAGGTTTTAGTACCTCAAAAACTCTTGGGCTGGATGGTTGGACTGTAGAATTTTTTCTGGCTTTTTTTGATCTAGTGGGAAATGAAATTTTGGAGATGGTTGAAGAGTCCAAGAGGAAAGGCAGGGTAAATGGAGCCTTGAATGCTACTTTTCTTGCTCTTATTCCTAAGAGTAACAAACCAGAGTCCTTTGGAGGGTATAGACCTATTTCTTTATGTAATCTGGTTTATATGATCATCTCCAAGATTATAGCTTCTAGAATAAAATCCTGCTTGTCTTTTGGAATTTCTAAGGAACAATTTGTGTTTCTTGAGGGAAGACAAATAATTGATTCTATAGGGATTGAGTTTAGAAGCTACAGATTGGATACTAGGATGTGTGACTTCAACAAATTTTGTTGGGTTGATTAAAGGTAGGCCCACCAGTTTCTTTAAGAGCTCAAGGGGATTAAGGCAAGGGTTCCCTTTATCCCCATTACTTTTTCTACTTGTTGTAGAAGGTTTAAGTAGAGTCATACATGAGCAAGTAAGGGAGAAGAAACTATAAGGAGTATATGTGGCAAGAGGTCTAAGAATCACACATCTGATTTTTTTGGATGACATTATTCTTTTTGGGAATGGGAACTTATCTGAATGGAAAGTTTTTCAGCAAGTTCTGGACTTATTTTTCCAAGCGATAGGGATGTCTTTCAACCCTCAAAAGTCTACTTTTTCTTGAAGCAAGATGGAATGAGGAGGAAATTGCTATGTTGAAGGAGTTTATGCCCTTTGAAGTAAAACCAGCAGATAATGGTTTTAAGTATTTAGTGTGTTTTTTAAAACCAAATTGCTACACTAAGGCTGACTAGACTTGGCTGGAGAAAAAAATTGAAAAAAGAATATCAAATTGCAGCCATAGATGGCTAACATTAGGGGGGAGGTTCACACTTGTTAAATTTGTTCTCGAAAGAATCCTTGTGTATTGGCTATAATTGGCGAAGATCCCAAAGGGTACTTTAAACAATATCAGAAGGAGGATGTTTAGTTTCTTGTGGACTGGTAAAAAATTAAAAGAAGGGATTCATTTGATCAGTTGGAAAAATATAGCTAAACCAAGAAAGGATGGAGGATGGGTTATTCAAGATATTTATACCTTTGGAAAAGCCTTGGCGGAAAAAAGTCTATGGAGATGTCTCATGGTTTTGGGTCTATTGAGCTCAAAGAAGAAAAGAAAAATTGGAATGGAATTTCAAATATATGGAGAGCACTTACTTCTTCATTATCTATCTTAACAGATTAGCTAGTGTGGAAACCTTGGAATGGTAGGGAGTTTAGGATTGGTGTTGATCCTTGGTTAGGTCAAACTCTTACTGCAAGTTGTCAAGGAATCTAATCTCTACTTTGAAAGAAAAAGGCATCGTATTTCTTGCTAATGCCGGGACAGTTGATCGGGAGAACACAAATATTACAAGGTGGAAAAGGGATGAGTTTTTGGGGCTGGATGGAGCTCAAAAAGAAGAATGGGATAATTTTATTAAGGGGCTTATAGGTTTGGGATTTGAATTAAACAATGAAAAAGATATTTTGTTATGGTCTTAGGATACAAAAAGAGGACAGGTGAATGCAAAACAAGCTTATGAAGTCCAGATGCTGGAAAAGGGGGAAGAAGAATCAATTTGTTGGTATAATGAACTCTTGACTTGGTAGATCCCTTTAAAAGTTAAAATTTGTATATGGTTAATTCTTGAACAAAGAATTCTTACTTGGGAGAATCTGGTCAAAAGAGGTTTATCAGGGCCTAACAAATGTGTTTTTTGTGGGAAAGAGGAGGAAACTGTGTATCATATTTTTGTGGATTTTAGCTTTACAAAAGATATTTGGTCTTCAATTCTTAAGGACTTAAAACTAACGAATTATTGGGTAGGAGGATATATTGTTGATTGTCTACAAAACTGGACCAGGAAGGAGTTAAAATGGAAAGAAATTCCTTGTTTTGTCTGCTGGGAGGTTTGAAAACACAGGAATCTGGTGATCTTTGAAGATCATCCTCCAAATCTAGTTAGAGTTTATAGTAGGATTCTACAAGACTTAGGTGAATTAAAGAGCCCAAAAGATACTAAGAGTTGCAGGGTTGTTAGGCCTCCTTTACTTGATTGTAATCTAGCAGTGAGGTTTTTTGATGGGGCCTCACAACACAGGGGGGATAAATGTGGTGCAAGAGCTATATTGAAGTGCCCAGTTTTGGGTACTTACAGACTTAAGATGAACTGTGGAAGAGGAACAAACACTAGGGGGGAAATACTAGCCTTATGGTGCATCTTACATTTTGCTTACTATAAAAAGGTAACAAGGTTACAACTGGTAGGTGACTCAAAATTTATAATTGAATGGTTTAATAATGACAACAATCTATAGGTGGTCTCTCTTCAGCCTTGGATGCAGAAAATTTGAACGTTGAGCGGGAGTTTTCAACAAGTTAAAGCAAAACATATATACAGAGATTTCAACAAAGAAGTAGATCAACTATCTAAAGATGCTCTGGTACTAGACGAGAATGATATATATGTAACATGGAATAATGATGGTGGCACAATATTTTTTGAAAGACTACAATACAACTAAAAAATTAATGTTGTAAGGGTAATGACTCGACTATTTTTTTATTTTGTAATGTATTTAGATATATCTAAAGCAGAGTCCAACTATATGGCCAGCTGTAAAAGCAAAGTCCAGCTATTTGTAAACATCTGGAGTTTTTGTTATCTGTTCAACTTTCTCATAGCCTTGTAACAAGGATCATATAGCACTCTGAAGACAATTTTGTTTTGTAAAAGATCTATTACATTTACTAATATAAGTCTTTTTTTCTACTGAAAAAAAAAGGTTATCTAACTATTACTGAAAAATTCTAAGACATTCTTAATGCAAATATAGTTTCTTATAAGACAAGTTCAAGAGATTCTCTAAACTTCTCAATTCTCATGGCTTGATTGAATTTTTTTAGTGATACTCTTCTTAGATTCTTACATAGTATATGTGAATGAAACCTCACATGGTTCTCATTCTCAACTTCACCTAGATCACCTAAGATACATGCATACAATTCATGGTATACGCACGTCCATCTTCATATTTGGTCTTTTAGATGATTTCAACATATTTTTAGCTAAGCAATTGACTTCAATTTTAATAAAGAAATTTTATCTTATAAGTTTTGGTGCTCTATGTATAATATTATTCGATTAATCTCATGTTGATATAATTTAATTTTTTAACTAAGTTTTTTAAAGATTCTCTACTATCTTTATAGGTTATATGTGTTTGAAAAGTATCAAATTGTGATAATGCAAGTGGGTGCAACATTCAATACATATTGAAAAGAGGAAATGAATCCACTTAAGGAGTGTCAAGATTAAAATGTTTTAAGGGACAACATTTAATGAATACTTTATTATTATTTTGTGGGGCATTTAAAAAAACTATAAGCTACATCGTTCACTATATAAATTAGTGTAGTGATCTCATTATATGAGAGGAAGAGGATGTGTATTGTCTTGAGCTAATTGTGATATATTTTTGGAGTGGATATTTCATTTACATCATAAAGGTTTTACCACTATAAACCTTGATGTCATGTTCTTTATGGCTTTGGCTCTTTATATTTATGATCTTGGAACATATTGTTCAAAGTATTTCATGATATTAGAGCTAGAGAGCATTCAACAAGACCCTCGATGTTTGGTTTGCAGTCTACTCAACATTTTACTTCAAATCTACAAGTTCCTTTTTCATATTTGCATTAAATTTCAGATAGCCATCTTCCACATCTATAATTTTCTACTTTAGGATCACAACTTTTGACTTCAAATTTACAATATTCATTAGCCATTTTTTAGATATGTAACTTTTAGTGAACTCTTCAACATTTCCAAGTCAATAGACTCCCTTTTCTAACATCCTTCAAGGTTTTTTTGGCCAAATTTGGGGTTACAAAATGTGAAGATAAGTCACACATTTTGGTAAGAAGATTGAATTACATGAACCCTTGATTGAACATAGAGTCGACCCTTGATCAAGGGTTTGGTCAATGCATCACTCAATTGAGGGTTTAATAAACCCTCAAATGAGGGTTTTCAACTCGCCAAAAAAACCAAGAAATCATTCAAGCTTTAAAAAAATCTCACTTGAGGATTTATAGACCCTCAATTGGGCATCTACAAAACCTTAGTTGAGATTTTAAACACAATTGAGGATTTATAAGTAAACCCCATTTGCATATTTTTCAATTAGATGAAACTTCAAAAAGGTCAAAACCTATAACATCTTCCATATTGGGTGGAGGACTTGAGCACAAATATACATATAAATAGGTATAAATGGATAATAATTAAATAATAATAATTAATACTCAATAACTAAATATGTTATGAAGAGACACCTTATTGATGAAAGGCCATGTCTCTTATGAAAGGGCACCCCTGCGTGGGTATATATACAACCCTATGTTGTGAGAAATCTTACCCCGTGGATAAGCTAAGCTCCCCTTTGGACTAGGACTCCTATCTTTGGTCCAAAGACAAAAGTAAGCAAGTGGTTACTTCTTTCCCTATATATCTAACTAAATCAATCAAGAAAGAGAGAGGAAGGGTGTGGCTTACCTTGTTGCGATGTTTTTCCTCGCTGCTCCAATCCTTGGGCTTGATCTCCAAGCTCCTCGATGCAACTAAAACCCTACAAAGAATAGCAAATGAAATCTCCCTCCTACTCTATATGATTATATAAAGCGGATCTATCTATGAAGACTAAAACGACAATAGACAAGCAAATGTTGAACACATGAACTTGAAGGGAATAAGCCAAGTTGATATTAATTGGAAAGCAAAAAAGAGGCACTTACAAAGCATGCTTAGTGACACAACACTTCTCCAAGCTCTCCTCGAGTCCTTGTCCAACCCTTGCATGAATTTTGACATCAAAATGTTGATGCTTCCTCCAAAATCAAAGGTTTGATACATGAATTGTCCCCCCCTTCACCTTGGAAACACCTTGAATATATAGGCTTGAGAGACACAACCACCATGAGAAAATGAAGGATATGGTTGAGGATATGGATCCTTAAGGTTGGGATCTGATCCTAAGATGAAGCCATAGCATAGGGGTCGAATACAACCAACCTCATCCTAAGAGAGCTGACCCATAGAATAAGGTGGATGATCCCCCATTTCCATATAACAAGACTAGCACTCCCCCTAGTGAGAGACATAACACCATGATGCCCCCCTAACAAGGTCGAAGGAGCACTGACACCCCCACTAGTGAGTAGGGGAGAACCACTCTTCTAAAATGCTAAAAAATGGTTAAAATTTCCAAGGAAAAGGTATGTTTTGACTATCAAATGATGGAGCTTCTTCTTCCAACATGACTTAGGGATTGTGACAAATGTTTTCATGGTGTCAAGGGGTTGCGACACTTAGAAAAATGAATGCGACACTAGGTAAGGTGAATACAACACTTGTGAAAATGCATGAGACACTTAACAAGATGCATACGTCACTTTGAGACACTTGCGAGACTTAGGGTGTGAAACTCAATTGTGACATTTTCGTGTGTAACAGATTCCCCCTAAAATGTGAGGTCAAAAGAGAAACTGATGGCCGAAACACTTCATAAATTATTCAATGAAAGGGTGTTGGAGTAGGAGAACCTGGTAGAAGTTGCAAACAATCATCAGTCAGTATGCAAATACGTTCCATTTATGAGGCAAGCATACCTATGCTCGAAAAATGAGATGAATCAAAGCATGGTCATTGACCAATACACTGCGGATCCATGAAAATATTGACTAAGGATATGGCCACTAGAGATACAATGTGGATCCATACCTCCATGACATGAACTATTCGTAGCCACGAAAAATATATAGTGGAGCTACAAGATGACAAAACATAGTCACAAATCAATATAATGTGGATCTATGTGACAATATATATATCAATAAGATTGTCAGCCTGGTGATTGTACTGATATCTTTTATGTGCTCAAATGATCTCCATCGCAGCGTGGGTAAAGCACATATCAAAGTGAGCGGCCAACCCAAGGTCTTCATCCTGATCCCTATGTGGTATGAATCTAGCCATGTGAATGGATGATTTGATGTCGAACATGGTAGAAACCACTTGATTACCGGTCATTGAGGTAAACCATTAACAATTGCGAGGGAAATCAACAATGATGACAGTGACTCCCAAGGTACCCTAGTACATTCCAACGAATAATAATAAATGAGCTAAGGTTGAACACTCATGGAATCATCCGAATAGAGTTCAATGATGTAAACCTACTATCGGAAGTGAGGAGGCCTGCCATTGAGACATGTAGGTTCCAAGGTACTAATTGGTTTCTAAGCCTAATTCCTAGATAGTGTGTTGAAGTCGACAAGAAAAGACTTATCGAAGAAGGTCCTTGATGTATCCCCCATCATCGACATGAAACCGACATAGGAAAGTGACGTGAGATGGTGGATCGACTGAGTACGGACTAACACAGAAAACAGAAATTGATAATACTGCATATGTATGGTTTGAAGTGAAACTTCCCTTGAACATGATGAGGAATGACAAGTGACTTGGTAGCATTTGACTCGATGAGTACCAAGAACATAATGTGACGAAAAATAAGAGCACTCTTCGACTAGAACGAAAAAGTATGATGACACATAGAATTTGTATGACTCAGAGACAAGAAAATTACCCAACTGTAAGACGAGACACAAACAGGTGCCATGTTCAAGGGAGACAATAACTGCCATAACAGATTCCAAAAAACTTGACCCACTTCCTTCAATTTTTTCTCCCATCCAGATAGATGAGTACCTCTTTATTTTTTAATGAGATTGAGGGGGATAACAGATGCTTGGTATAGCTCATCGTTTGGATGAGTTCCTCTTCACATGTTTAACGAACCTAAAGAAGTAAGAGTTCGGTTCTATATGGGTCTTGGAGATTGGACTCACATAGGTCTTTCGATGCATAATTTTACGAGCCTAAAGAAGGTAAAATCGGTGGGTTTTCATGTTTAGAGAGTCCGAAAAGAACTTAAATATGACTCCATAGATGACGTTTTCATAAATTTAGTCTCCCAAGCTCGAAAAAAGTGTAAAACAATACAAGGGAGAACTCTTCTAATCATCCTTGATGAGAGTAGTCATTTTTCATAATTAGTCACAGGAGGCAAAAAAACAGATAAACTACCACTTGAAAGACACCCTTTCAAACCTTTTAACACGTGTGAAAGGGAGCAAGCTCAATTGACAATCTTTTCCTGTTTAGGGACTCTGAAAAGAGCTTAAAGGAGATTCCAAAGAGTTATTTTTTCATATAAATTTTGCGAGTCCAAAAAAGAGATAAAAGTATACTCAATAACCTATTCTCATGTATTAACGAGCATGAGAAAGAACAAAGACTGAGCTTGAAACTTTGCAACATAATGTCCAAAGTTTTCGAATGGGACCCATGGATATTTGGTAGTTTCCCCCCAGCGTGCATGATGGAAGCTAGTGGTTTTTCTCTAGCATGATGTCTAGAGGCTGGAGATATGCCCCTCCAAGTTTCATTTCATCCATCGACTCTTTTCCTAACACCAATTTCTATACCTAATGGACTCCTGGTTACTGATAAGAAAATGTTCACCTAAAGAAAAAAGAGAATCAACAAGTTAATTTATGAGATCTAGTGAAAGAATGGACTCAACATTTACGATATCTAGTGAAAGACTCGACTCAATATTTACGATATTTAGCAAAAGACTCGATTCAATGGGAGAGGTGGTTGTTTCATTTTTTAACGATCTTGTCACATAGAAGAAAACTATTCGCAAGGTAGGTTTCATTTTTACACAAGATTGAAATTAGAAAAACTATTCTTGAGGCCCTTTGTTTCATTTTTTAACAAGCTTGACACAAAAATGGGGACTCTGCTTGAAACCTGGTTTCATTTTTGAATGAACTTGGAACCAGAAAAACTATGCGCATAACCTCTACTTGATCATGGATTCCAAGAGGACAATGCTCTGGAAGGAATACATGTCAAGGGGAAAACCTCAATCATGGCTTCCAAGAGATCTTCACTAGATGGAAAAGCTACACTTTAGAAGGAATACATGTCGAGGGTTGCGATAGGGGTAGGGAGATCAGGCTCTAGTAGACCTATCGAAGAGATCACCATGTCAACTACCATATTTAAATCAAAACAAGGGAAATATTCCTTCTCATTCGGAGTTGAATGCATGGGACAGATTGCCACATAATTGACCTATGGTGGGGTGGATGTCGCTAGCATATATGGACCATTTAGTGAAGTTGGATGGTTGGTCGTAATATGAGGGCCAATGAATGAAATCTAGTCTATGGTCACTATGTTTCCATTGTGAGGGAAACACTTCACTCGAAAGAGGGTGGACACAAGAGCCTTCATAGCATAAACATAGTCTCGCCCGAGGAGAAAATTAAAATCCAAGGGATCGTGGACTACCATCACATCAATATAGACAATTTTCCCTCCTAAAGTAACAAGAAACTAAGGAAATATTCCTAAAGGTTGACTAGCCCTTCTATTAAAATCCAATAGATTCTAAGTCACCGACGCAAGCTGAGGAGAACCTAAAGCTTGCCAAGCAATGGAGGATAAAATACTAACCGATGCACCTTCATTGACAATAGTCTGAGGAACGTCCCTACAACAAACCTGAACAATGATTTGAAAAGGTATATAGAAAGGGAGACGAGGTTACGATAGTGCACCCCGATCTAAAATAATGGCCTCATTACTCGGAGGGGGTTCTTTTGGGATGGGTGAAGTTCCCCCTTGTCCAGAAGAATCCATAGAAACAATAAATACCTTAGCGACATCCTCACTCTTCCTAGGAGGAGTGGGATCAACCAAGGGTGGTATTGGATCAACCACTTTAACTTCACTCTCTAAGGGGAGAGTGGGATCAATTGAAAGTGAAATCGAATCGATCACTTGATCGACTAGCTCAACTGATGATGGAACCTGATGGATTACGTGATCAACCAGATTGACCACTGTTGGAGGCAGGCCAAAGTGGAAAATCAAGGCATTTTGGGGGAAAGAAAACATGCAGGAAGAAAGAGACAGCTGGAAGGAAGAGTAGCATGCGCGCATGAAGGGAAGACCTAATGGCGATAGGGTTAGGGTTTTGGTAATTCATTGTAAACGGCTAAGGAGCTAGAAGCATATAAATAACGATACATAGGTATCATAGAGGGTTGGATTTTTGTATTGCTCTAATTGTTGTTACTATTGTAGTTACTAGCATGAGTTGATGTGATATGTGATGGTTTTTCTATATGACCTATCTTTGTATAAGCTATTGAGCTAGAGGAGATGAAGGAGGGTAGATATTTAGGGTTAGATTGCAGGCTGTGGAGCTTGGTGTGCTCTAGTCCATCTCATATAGATCTTACCCGGCTGGGAAGAGTTGTAAGCGCACAATGTTTTAGATGCGAAAATACCATAATAAAGAGCCAAGAGCCAAATATTTATGGATGTAGCCCAGGAGGGGATGAACCATGGTAACCTTTATGTTATGTGATGAATGCATTCATATCTTTATTGTCTTCAGTAGTTATTATGATGTTTAATGAATGAGTGATTATATTACCTGTTAAGCATTGTTGCAATATTGGGGGAATAAGCTGTGGATTTACTGCATAGTCATGAATACTAGTATGTTGCATTTACAAGTTATACAAATGGTTCAATATAGAGATATCATATCTCACACTCAATCCTAGGTTGTAAACACATGAGCCTTATAGCCACCCATTAAATCTATCTCAGGTGAGACTATGCAGCGCATTCTGTGTGCTGTGTTGCCTTCTGGTTTACCAAGAGGGCCAATAGTTTTAGCGGCTTTGTTGGAAACCCAAAAGACATGAACCCTGGGTCAATGCGAACTCAAACAGTAAAGAAGTAGATAGGTAAAACCAAGAAATGGTTTCATTTCCGTTGGTAGGAACAAGAGAGGGTTGAGTAGATAAGATAAGTTGAAAACCTGTCGACGATAGATCAAGAAAATATTAGGGCAGAAAGAAATGAGCCATTAGAAGGGAATGTTGAGACTGTGGAATCCCACAAAAGAAGATATCAAAAGTTGGTCAAGAAAGAAAGAGCTAGAGTTTTCACTAAAAGACAATAGAAACCCTAGAATAACACCCCACAAATATCTTGATAAATATGTATTTACTGATCTACATGAAGTCTTTTTCTGTGATTTTCCACATCTATTGTAGGAGTGGATACTAAGGTTGAAGGATAACCATGCAATGAACCGGATTCGACAGTTATATTGGACCCTAATACAGATTGAGCAGTTAAAGCAGGTGAGCAAAAAATTCATCCACGCAGTAGATTTTTGGTTGGACAATATTGTGGCAGGGTTTATATTAGAGTTTGCAATCGACACATCGAATTCATACAGTGCAGTGGAGCAAGAGTTCCTACGTGGACCGAGAGGAAGGTACATTAAATCCCTGTATACTTCTATTAATATACTGCTATATAATAAATGTGTAATGACAATGGAGTCAGATAGCTAAACTTCCCTGCGTGCATGGGGGAAGGGGGGAAGCACTGATAGACATAGAAGAAATGGAAGGAGGAAAGGAGAAGGGAAAGAAGGAGGAACCCTTGGACCCAATCATGATGGATGCCGACCAGATCAAGAGGTTCATGGTGACAACTGGAAATATGCGTAGCGAAGTACCCTACCAATACAAGGTGAATACCAAGAAGAGAGCTGTAGCCACGAGGGAAGGCTTAGCGAGTGATGAGGACGAGGTAGAGGATCTCCGGGATGTGGAGAAGATTGAGGAAATCTTGCGCGCAACATATGAGAGGAAGACAAGAGGTCCAAGAATGGAAGAGAAGGCAACAATCCTATCCATATTAATGTGAGTGTGGAACCCATGAACCCATGTGCGACTAATACACCAAAGAGAACACCACCATTTAGACAATCGAAGTTCAGAAGCAGTCAGACAACATGAAGTAAATCTACACAAGGAACAACAACCGGAGGAGCCAGTTCAGGTAGCACTAGTCAGGTATCTACACTGCATGAAGGTAGTGGTTCAACATTCAGAATGGTAGGACACGATCCCACCATCAGGTTACTAGAATTTCGAGAAGCAACAGAAGACCATGAGAAGAATTTGTTCATTTGTGAAAATATCTGGGAAGAAAAATAGATCACTGATGAAGATACCAAACTCGCGCTGTTAGAGATTACGCTAAGAGATCGCGCACTAGACTGGTACATGAGTCTAGACACAAACAATGCCCCTGGTACGACAAGGACAGTGGCAGACATTGAAGTTACTGATAAATGAGTTCCAGAAGTCGAGCTCAAAGGATCAATACATGAATGAGATGATACAAATCTGACAGAAACCAGGAGAGTCTGTATGGGAGATTGACCAGATATTCAAGCAACTGAAGGGAAAGTTAAAATATCTCATGACCAATATGTAGCATCGACACTTGTTTTTCAATTCACTGCTCACACACTTTAAATACCCTTTGCGACAATACAAATTTCAGATGTAGGAAGAGGCTCTGAAGGCAGCCCTGCAACTGGAAGAAAACCAGTATCAACAGATGAAACCAACTATCAAAGAACTGAAGGAGGATCTAAAGAACTTAACATTTCAACTCAATCAGAATAAGAACAAGGATAAATGAGAAGTCGTTTGGTGTACCACATGCATGACATAAGGGCACCACAAGAATGAATGTCCAACATTCGTGCAGTATATGGCAACAAGAATGCCAAATCCGTCACCACCATAAGGATTATTGTAAGAAATTTGCAAGAAACCAGGTCACGATCCTTATCACTGTACGATGATGCAGAAATACCAGACAGTCCCAAAAATCTCATATTGCACCTTTTGTAAGTCAGTAGGCCATGATGACAAATATTCCAGAACTATGGAGTTGATGTGAGAAAGGACATTAGATGCATATAGAGTGTAGGCAAAGATGATGATTGGGCAAGCCACACCATAGTTTAACCAAGTTCTAGCTCCATATAACACTGGGCAACAACAGTATAATACTGCGTAGAAACCATATAATAACACATAGCCGCAGTACAACACGGCACAACCTCAGTACAATACCGCGCAGTACAATCAGGTGCCTCAGTATAACACGCCCAGAGGAGACCAAGCAGGCTATAGAGGGGGAGGACAAGCTAGAGGAGGTTTCAAACGAGGTAGAGGATCAATGGTATGTCACAATTGTCAGCAACCAGGACATTATGCAAGGGAATGTCCACTTCCACCAACAACTTGTATGTATTTTCGTGCATTAGATCACAACACAAAAGAATGTCCGACACTACTAGTAAAGATCCAGGAAAAGAGGAACCAGAACAACCAAAATGTTCAGTGGATTTCTACCGAAGCAAAGGATGAAGGACGAAACATCAATATATTTACTCGTGGAGGAGCTAAAACAGGAAATGACGCAGTCTGATAGGAACCAACACAGAATCAATGGGTTAAGAAGAACACTGAACCAAGGAAATAGTTCGATGCATAGAACGAGAAGGAAATATTCAAGGAAGCCAGACAAGAATTTTAGAAAGAAGACATGGCATTGACTTCAACTACGTAGCAAAACAAGGAAGCACCGAAGTACGATATGCCTCCATCATTGGATCATACCAATGACATGCAACCCATGGGACAAGTAAGTACAATCAAAGGCTTCTTGTAGTCATGTTTCAAATTATTAAGTGATCCATCATCTATGAAAATATTGCAAAACATATTAGTAAAATGTAATATCGAGACGCAGGGAAAACTAGAACCAAGGACAGTCAATCACCTACATACAAGGAGAATAACCAACAGGGAGTTTAGACTGAATGCCAACATCAAATATTTCAATATGGGCGATATCATACTGGATCTAAGATCTAAAGTAAATGTATTACCAAATAAGACATGGAAATGCATGGGAGAGCCCACACTAGGATATTCACCTGTTCAATTGAAACTAGTAAACCAACACATAGTCCTACCAATCGATAGACTGAAAGGAGTGAAAATAGACCTAGATGGAGTGCGCACTAAAGAAGATTTTGAAGTCAACGAAATAGTGAACGACACAACACCTTACCCAACGTTGCTTGGTCTGGATTGGGCGTTTGATAACCAGGCCATAATCAACCTGAAGACTAGAAAAATGACATTTGAGTCGGGAGAATACATGGTCATTCCACCATTATATCCATCGGGAGGGGAGAGGTTTGTAGAACCTACTTGTGTAGACTTAGAGGAAATCGACCAGTTGTACAGAACAACTGCGCGCGACGAGGACTACGTCAACCCAACTGTAGATGGGATACTCAGTTGGCAGAGCATTACTTCATGTGCAACAGATTCAAATATCGGTTTAGAAAACTGGCAACAAAGGCTACACGAAGTATCCATCAGAAGATGTGCAAGAATAGATCATGCAGTAAGATGGGTAGGCACAAAAATCAGGGAACCACCCAGTTTCCACAACATAAATGATTTGGAAACATTCTTGGCACAGTACGAAGATGAAGTCTTAGAGAACCAGATACTGTTAGCACTTGACTTAGCACTCAAGGCCACACTTGCAATATGGTGGGGCGCACACAAAGAGACAATCACAGATTGGTGCCAATGTAAGTGGTTACTGCGCATAAGGTTCGGCGCAGAACAGAAAAACAACAAGCAACAGAGGTATGATGGACAAGGGGCACCAACAGAACACTTGGAGAAGTGCAGAACGTTGTGGAAAATGACACCCCTAGAGGAATGGCCTCATCATTTCATATACACATTAGAGGGAATACCAACGAATTGGTATATAGACCAAGAATTGTGCAAAGAAACTACAACCTGGACGACACTGCAACAAAATTTTACAGTTACTTTTTCATTTGAACATGAAAACCCCAACATAGATGCAACTTTGAAATAGATCAGAGGAGTGATATTCATCACATAACCGAAATTCGAGCTCATAACAGAAGAACAACAACGGAACAAACAAACAATCAAGGAACTGTTCTCGTGTTACCATGTGCAAGAGGAAGCACCAGATGAAGATGATCCAAGCTATATTCAGATTGAAGAAGCAGAAGGCAAAAGAGAAGAGGAGGTTGCATGTATAGGATCATAAGTTATTTCCACACCGATTAAGGTAAATAAAGTCAACATTGGGACAACTGAGAATCCCAAAATGGTCAACATTGGAGATTACTGGGATGAGAAAACAGTAGAAATCATAACAGAGTTATTGCACGAGTATAGCGACATGTTTCCCACAACATTTACAGAGAAGAAGGGTATAGCTGGAGAGCTAGGAGAAATGAAGATACCACTCAGACCTGAAGCAAGATCGATTAGACAATGACCATACATATTAAACCCAATATATAAGAAAAAAGTAAAAGTTGATTTTGGACAGGATGCTCGAAGCTGACATCATAGAACTAATCGAAGAATCATAATGGATAAGCTCGATGTTAGTGCAGGACAAGAAACAAGGAGGGATAAGGATATGCGTCGACTTGAGGAAGTTGAACGATGCATGCCTACATGACCCATTCCCTACAACTTTTATGGATGAAGTAAAGTAGGAGGACGTGAAGCTTATTCGTTCACTGATGGATTCTCAGGCTACCATCAAATCATGATAGCACCGGAAGATAGATACAAGACCACCTTTGCGACAGAATGGAGATCTTACCAATACACAGTCATGCCATTTGGATTGAAGAATTCACCAAAAATATTTTCTAGAGTAGTCATTGCGGCATTTAAGGAATTCATCCACCAGTTTCTCGAAGTATATCTGGACGATTGGACAGTCTACAGTTTGTTGAAACACCATGAAGAAGTTTTACGCCTGATGTTAGAAAGATGTAGACAGTGTCAGATATCACTAAACATGAAGAAATGCATATTCGGAACACCGTTTGGGATACTATTGGGCCATATCGTATGCAAACAAGGTTTATTAGCAGATCTTGCAAAGATCACAGTAATTGTTAACTTGTCACCACCAAAAACAGTTCATCAGCTAAGAGCGGTGTTGGGACACACAAGATACTACAGGAAATTTATCAAAGGATATGCGCAGATTACTGCACCAATGGAATTTTTTTTATGAAAGGATACAAAGTTTCAGTGGAATGACGAGTGCCAACACGGTCTGGATACCCTGAGGGAAAATATGGTCACCGCGCCGATATTAGTATTTCCATACTGGAAGAAGACATTCCACATTCAAGTAGACGCATCAATCATAACACTTGGAGCTATCTTGGCACAGCCAGGAGCGAGAGACTTGGATCACCCCATAGCATTCACGAGCAGAAATTTATCAGACTCAGAGAAGAACTATAACACGATAGAAAGGGAAGACCTAGCTATGGTCTACACACTACAAAAGTTCAGACACTACTTATTGGGAAAACACTTTAAGATGTTCACAAATCACTCAGTCTTGAAATACCTAGTCAAGAAGCTAGTGTTGGGGGGGAGAATCTGTCGATGGTTATGTTGGGCACTTTAATTGTCTAAATAAATAAATAATTAAGGTGTTCAATATGAATTGTCAAACCCAGGGAAGCTTTGTTATTGCAAGATAATTGTGCACAATATATGCTAGATTATGAAAGAAGCATTAATCAAATTGTAGTAAGAAACCAAATTGAAAAGTTGAACACTGACACAAGTGGCTGACACAGCTGGAGTTCTACAGAATTGAAATCATACTTGCATAATTGGGAACCTAGATTGATGAGTGTATAAGAATACTGGATTATCTAATCTATTCTAATTTTTTACTTTACTCTTGCAGAAGGAAACTCTGTGCTAATTGCTGAAAGGAAACCTACTTGATTGCAGAAAGGGAATTCACACTTTTATTTTCTTTTGCTTGAAAACAAAGATTTAATCTAATGCATAAAAGGAAAGTAATTCTCCATCAGTATCAAACAATTTACTCTAATTCTCATGAGACACACTGATGCACATTTAACAGAAAGGAACTGACTGTAACAACAAATGGATACTAGAAATGCTAAATAGATAAATCATTCAACTCAAAGATGTTAATCTAAGACAACAAAACAAAGGGGAGTCTGTGAGGAAGGTGGGTCCTTTCCTTCTCACTGAATCCACTCAAAGATAGGCTACAATAGTTTAAGGAAACTCATTTCACTTCTTTATTAATTCACAAAAGGGGTTTAGATACAATATTCTTCTTTCTTCACTCTCTGTTCCACAACTAATCTTGGGTACCAATGATTACAAAATCTGTACTATTTAAAGACAGAGTCATTCAATTGAATAGAATTAGAACAACCTTGAGAATTAGAGATTCTCAAGATGTTCATCTGATAGATAGGATCTGTTATCATTACAAAATTTGTTAAATGATCTTTATCATCAGCATGAACCAAAAAGTATAACAGCCTTGAGGATCAGTCTTCAGGGTTCATATTTTCATGATAGACCAGCTCCCAAGATTGGTGGGCATCTGTTGCAACAAGTGTAATATCTTCAAGGATCAGTGGGCATCTGTTGTAAACAACTTCCAGGAAAAGTGCGCAGTTTTCGTAGCCGTGTAACAACATGTAGAACTAGCACACAACTGTGACAACTGGTGTAACAACGATCTTCCTTAAGATTTGGATGTTCTTCATTAATCTACACATTTTGATTATTAGTTGAGCATTTATGGGTAAAATATGAGAAACGCTACTAATCAAGTGTGTTAAGTGAATAAGAATATAAAAGAAAGATCAATGAATCATACCTTGGAAAAAAGGGTCTTAATAATCAATATAGTAGGAATTTAGCATAGAAATGGTAAGGTTGAATGAGCAAAAGATAAAGTGAAAAAGGGACATTTCTGGGTCCTAACATGCTCCCCAACTGAAAACATTGCATGTCCTCATGCAAACCACATTCAAGCCTTAATCTGAGTTTGATTTAAGGAGGTGACTCCTCCAGTGCAAAATTGCTAAGACAAATCACTAAGTACTAGTATTGGAAAAACCTTTGTGTACCCCCAACATCTGTTGTTTCAAAAATTTGTCTGTGTTTCTTTGTCTTCAAGAACAGAAGCAGTTTGAGTTGTTGGAGTTACAGCTGGTAAGTGTAACAGAGGTGTTGGTTTTAAAGCTGTTGGTAAACCAACAACTACTTTATTACGTCGAGATCTTCTCTAGCTTATTGGTTCTTGTGGAACAGTAAGGTCCGATTCTATTTTTACTGAGAAATTGGCTAGTTCCTCAGCCTGACCAGTCGTTGGTACTTTGAAAATTTTATATCCTGCCTGAAAATAAATATCACCACATTGGTAGCACATGTGCTCTTCATTTTCCTTCACAACAGTTGTTGCCTAAGCTAATATACCCAAAGTTGAATTCTCTGAGTTTCTTTGCTGAGCACCTTGCAAGTCCTTCGTTAGGGAATCCAACTGTGCTTTGAGGTGGTCATTTTCTTTCCTTAATTCAACAATCCTGGCATTTTCAATACCTTGTATCTTCTTTTCAATCTGAGAAAATAGTTGAGCAAGTGACACATCATCATTATCCACTCTAGTTTCTATAACTGGTTCTTGTGTAACAATTACTTCTGGCACGACTGGTTCTTATGTGACAGTCTCTTCCTGGTCAGTTGGTTCTTGTGTAACAACTAAGTTTGGGGAAGATGTTGGTTCTTGTGTAACAGTATCGTTGTGAATGACTGAGGATAATGGGTGGAGAATGGGCACTGCCTTCTCCATATTTGTCCATCCTACTGCAGCTTCAACAAAGCTTGCTGACCTAGTTCTCCTCTTAGGTAGTGTAAAGACAAAAACATGAGATTTCCTCTTAGGTTTAGGAGAAGGAGGGTGTTCTTTGACAATTAGGCTAGGAGAAGGAGGGAGTTCTTCAACAACCATACGAGGATGAAATTCTAGGATGATGGGGTTTGGAAATATCTGTACATCATCACCTGACGAATGATGCACAAAATCATCAAGTGGAGTCAATGATTCTGGTGCAATTCGTTGACATTCTGCTTGCAATGATAAAACAATTTCTTGAAATTCCTTGCATAAGGTGAAACTTGGAATACATACCTCCATAAAATCAGTTAGCTGATCACTTAGGTATGTATCAGTGATGTCAAAATATGGAAGTGTCTGAGTATCAACAACATCAGGACACTCTGTCGCAACAATTCTGTTGATACCTTTCTGAGATTTCTTTTTGTTTTGATGTTTTATTTTCTGAGGCAATTCAGTGGCAATCATAGTAGGGGTTTGAATGACTGTTGCAGTGATAGGAGAGTTTTGAGTTACTGCTGGGTCAACAGGAGAAGAGGTCGTCATGATGTTAGTTACAGTGGGGGCTTGAACTCCTGTTGCAATTAACTTCTCTGACCTAGTTCTATTTCTCTGTAAAGTAGAAACAGAGGCAAGAGTTACCCTTTTCTTAGCTTTCGAAGTAGGAGTGAGTTATTTAACAACCTCTATTGTAGCCAAGGACTGAGGCTCGTGAGGCTCAATCACATATGTATCAATATGGTTTATCCTTTCTGGCTGAACACTGTCGAGGTGTTTCTAAGCGGTGTGAGAGGTGCTTCTGATTTTGCGTTTGGTATTCAAAGTTGACTTATGGGAAATTACAGTCGGGGTTTCAACTACTGGTGCAGTTGAGGGCACATGAGTGGATTGTTATGGGTCGGCTATAATAGCAGGCGCAGGAGTTGACTAATCTAGGTTGGTTATAACAATAGGCACAGTAGGTGGCACGAGCACTTCAAGTAATGGGTCATTAGGAAGGGCCATTCCTCTATGAATCAACAACCCTATGAGTCTATGATTGGAAAGACAATTCATGGGATGCTTGGATATTTTGACGAACTAAGCCATATTATGCAAGGAATGAATAATATAGTAAGGAATGTTTATTAATTTCTGATGTCTTAAATGTGACAGTAGGATAAAATCAGAAAAAGAAATGACTTGATAGCATCCTCCACATGTAATGTACCTTCTTATAAATTCTGCGACTTTCCCCCATGGCGCTGGTAAAGAATTTACATCTACACCTCAGCCCTTGGTCTAAACCCATTCATCGTTCATGATAAAATCCTTCTTTTCTTTGGGAATATGTGATTTTCTACTAAACCACCTTTTTCTTGTTCTGGGCAACCCTGTCACAGTAGCCACATATTCCTCTATCACTGGAATTCTCACCCCGTTCACCATTGAATACCCTTCTGTGAGATTTTGACTGAACTCCAACACCTCTGCTTCATTAAACCTTTGCAACTTCTTGAAATAAGGAATCCATCCAGCCTGTAGAAAAAATTGGTAAACATCTGGGTGTAGCAACAACGCATCTAGATTTTTCAGCTCATACCTCACAGCTGATCCTCCCATGACGTCGTTTTGAGTCTTAAACAGTCACAAAGGAGGAGAATCCAACACCTAAAATAGAGACACAACAAGTTCGAACAAGGATTGCATAAAGAACAGAGTGTCTCAATGAAAATAAGTGTGGTCGAAAAGGTGGCGGAGGAGATTATAAAATGGGATTTTATGACAGCGTAGATTCCCCCTCCCCCCCAACTAGATTGGATCATGGTTCAACGAATTTAGAAAAACCTTCAGGTAAGCATTAAAGCTTGCATCCACATCTACATCACTTTGACATGTAGGATCAGTCACGTACCTCATAACTTACCGCACGAACCCATTTGTCAAAATAAGTGCACTATCCAGCCGCCATTTGGTCAAAGAGAGTGGAAAAGATAACAATGAAGATGATAAAACAATAGTGTTTCATCATAGCAGGAATGCGAAAAATGGGTGAAGCGATATGCAAAATAGTGGAAAGAAATAACAACGGTGGGTGTAGCAGCATGTATTTTTGGCCGATTTGGTGTAATTAGGTGTAGCAGTATGTAACTCAACCAATTTGTCAGAACAATGGTGTAACAACATGTAACTCGACCAATTTGTCGAAACAATAGTGTAACAACATGTAACTCGTCCAGAATGGTGTAACAACATGTAACTCAGCCGAAATGGTGTAACAACATGTAACTCATTCGAACGTAGAATCACCAAGTTTTTAGGAATTTTTTCAACTTCCATAAACTAATCGTTTGACTCCTTTTGTTGTACTCAATCTTGTTGTTCATCAATCCACTTGCACATAAGTAACTACCTGATACCCTTCTAGGATGAATTTATTAGCATAGCAAAGAAACATAAAAATTTTAAACAAAAACAAAGAATTTCAATTTTTGCAGAGTTTATTTATATACAAGGTGTTAGCAAAATAAGTCCTAAGGTTTAGAAGGGGAAGGAGAAAGCTCCTTTCCTTTTAAGAATTGATAACCTATATCAGTTGTACATCGAGATTTGAATTCTGTCTTAGACAGTGGATGCTGATACAGATGCAAGCGATGACCATTTGCATGTAACTATGTATTGGATCCATCAATAGTGATCAACCTGACTATCCCATTGGGAAAAACAGTGTCTACCTCATAAGGTCCCAGCCATCGTGTTCGTAGCTTACCCTGAAATTCTTTAAAGCGCGAATCATACAACAGAGCCCAATCTCCCTTTTTGAACAATTTCTTCTTGATGACTCGGTCATGCCATTTTGTTATCTGCTATTGAATCACTGTGGTTTGATGAATAACATACAAACGCTTCTCATCTAGCTCATTGAGCTGCTGCATTTTGGCCTTCTGTGCCATAGTCAAGTTGAGATTGATTGCTGTTGCAGTTCTTAGGGTTTTAATTTTGAATTCAATAAAAAAAACAAGGCTCTTTCCATATACCAGCTCATAAGGAGAAAAACTAGTTGTGTTCCTCCAAGTAGTTCAATAAGACCATAGAGATTCATGCAATCTGTCAGACCAATCCCTACGATGTTCCCTCACTGTCTTAGTAATAATAGCTTCTATGACTTTGTTGGTACTTTCCACATGGCCATTACCTTGTGGATGGTATGGAGAAGTTGTTCTATGGAAAACATGATATTTACTGAGTAGGGCTTCAAACTTATGTGATGTGAAAGGGGGTCCTCCATCAGTTACTAATTCTCTGGGAACTCCAAACCTAACAAAGATATCTTCAAACAAGAATGCTAAGACAACTTCTTTTGAGGCCCCGATGAGTGCTTTTTCCTCTACCCACTTGGTCATGTAATTTGTATAGATCAATATATAGACTTTTTGATTAGAAGGTGGGTTAATGGGCCCTACAAAATCCATGGCCAATCTATCAAAAGGCTTTAACACTACTTGAGGCTGGAGAGGCATGTCATCCCTATGATTTGGATGACCCATTCATTGGAAACTGTCACAGGCTTGGACGTATTTCTTGGCATCTTGAAATATGGTGGGCCAAAAATAGCCCATCCTTAAAATTTTATGCCCAGTTCTTTTATCAACAAAATGACCCCCACAAGGGCCATTGTGGCAAGCTTTAAGCAGATCATAAAATTCATCATCCCTCACACATCTCATGATTTCTTGATCCAGGCCTGTGTAGAAAAGGTATCCCCCTATCTAGCTATACCGAGCACTCTTCTGAATAATCTTCCTTCTTTCTTGGGGAGATAGATGTGGAGGTACCTTCCCTGCAAGCAAATAATTAGCAATGTCTTCATACCAAGGTGAGTGAGAAGATACTGCAAACAAATGTTCATCTGGAAAGGAATCATTTATAGGTGAATTGTCATCATTTATATGTAATCTTGAGAGAAAATCAGCAACCACATTTTCTTTTCCTGGTCTATCTACTATAGTGATGTCAAATTCTTGTAGTAGTAACAACCATCTTATTACTTGGGCATTAGTAATAGGTTTATTCATCAAATATTTAATTTATGTATGATCAGTATGAATAAAAGTAAGATAACTAGTGACATAATGCTTGAATTTATTGATTTCATAAACTACTACCAAAAATTCTCTTTCAGTAACTGTATAATTTAACGCAGTAGGAGCCATGTTCTTGTTGATATAGTAGATAGCATAGGGCTCTTTTTCCTCCTGTTTCCCTAGTACTACACCAATTGCAGTGTCTGAGGCATCTGAATAAATGTGAAAAGGTAGGGCCCAATTGGGCCCTCTCAAAATGGGATCCGTGGACAATTTCTGTTTCAGATATGCAAAAGACAATTCACAATTGTCAGGCCAACGAAAGTCAACATCTTTTGTTAATAGGAAAAATAAGGGAGAGGTAAGTTTGGATTTTTTTTTGATAAATCTCCTGTAATATCCAGGATGTCCTAGAAAGCTTCTTACCTCTTTCTGAGTTGAGGGAGTCGGAATGTCCAAAATTACCTGGATTTTGGCTGGGTCTACTTGAATTCCTATATAAGAAATGTAGTGTCCCATCACCACACCTTTGTTCATAACCTGGCTAGGTTGTCTAGAACCTGATCAATAAATGCCTGAGGGAAATGATCCTTCTGCGTGGCCTTATTCAGGGCTCTGTAGTCCACACACACTCTCCATTTACATTCTTTTTAGGTACAATAACCAACGGTGAAACCCACTCGATGTATGATATGGGGTAGATGAATCTTGCATTGAGAAGTTTTTGGAGTTCCTCCTTAACAATTATTTAAGATTAGGGTTCATCCTCCTTTGGGGTTGGCAAATGGGTCGACATTCTTTCTTGATGTATATATGGTGGGTGCATAGTTCAGAGGCAATTCCTTTCATATCCATGTAATCCTAGGCAAATGCTTCCTTATGTTCAATAAGTAACTTCATCAATCAACGAGTTTCAACAGAAGATAATTCAGGATTGATGTTCATGTTTTTTCCAGGTTCAATTTCTACAATGATGCTCTTAGAAATGACTTGAGGAAATAATTCAGTTGTTTTTGTTTCAACATTTGTTGTTACAATGTTTTCTCTTATGGCTTGTTTTACAATAGTTTCAGAGAACATTTCTGGGCTCATTTCTTCCTGGGAAATAGGGTCGAAGATTCTAATCATTCAGTGGTGCGTGTTCTGTGTAACAACAAAGGGGTAACAGATAAAGCAATTGATTAACTCATCCTCTGTATCTTCTTTGAAACCCAGGGATTTTCCTATGGTTAACACAGGCAGAACACTTTCATCCTCAATGTCCATCCATAAAGAATTTTCGGGTTCTACACTGGGTGTAGCATGAGGATACAGGGTAAGTTTTTTTGTGTCATAACCATCAGAGATGGTCATGGAACTAGATATACAACCAATGAAAGCATCAGCTATAGCTAACCATGGTCTTCCTAGAATTAGAGGGTGGCCCCCCAGATAGGTTTTGGGTTGCAATACGAAAAAATCAAAAGGATACTCCCGTGAATCAACTGAAATAACTAGATCATCGATTACTCCTTCTGGTCTGATGGTAGAATGATCAGCTAATTCTAAAACAGTAGGAGTAGGTCAGACTTGCATTCTAAGTTGCAACAATTGTGTAGTTTCTATTGGCATAATGTTAATTGATGCTCCTGAGTCAACTAACACATGAGGAATAGATGTCTGCCCAATTTTGACAGTGACTGTAGGGTTTCCTGGGTCGCCATATTTAATAGGTGAGGTTTTGCCTAACACCAGTTCAGACAAATCCCCCACTACATGCACTGTGAGGGGGTCCCTAGGCTTTCTTCCAGGTCTTTTGATACAGAGATCTCTCATAGTCTTGGCATAAATAGGGACATCTCTAATCGCTTGCAATAGTGGAATGTTAACATGCAAATTTTGCAATTCTCCTAAGAGATTGAAGGATGGTAATTCCACAGTTTTGGTAATTTCCAATCTTTTAGGGAATGGGGGTCTGCGAATTCTATAATAGGTTGGTCAATTTCTTCTGTATCAGTAGATGGTTTTTCCCCTGATTCCTTGTTTGATTCTAAATATGGAGCATCTTCAATTATTGGCTCGACTATTCTCCCTGATCTTAATTTTATCTCATCACAAGGCATAGGAGTAATAGACAGAGCTGGCACATTGTGTATATCAATGTTCTGAACAACCTTATTATTTGGATTTGGGTTAGGTTGCACATGCATCTGAGGTCATAAGGGAGGATTTTTCTGTGGGGAATTGGGACGCAATTGAAGCTATTGTTGCTGGTACTGGGGTTGGAACTGTTGTTGATAGGGGTTCAGTTGGTGATGGCTTTGATAACTAAGATGTTGTTGAGGGCCTCTCCAATATGGGTTCCATTTCCCATGGTGATTCTTTTGTTGGGGCATAGGTAACCATGCATTGGGATCCTGATAAGAAGGGGGCATCAGATTTGGAGGGGGGACATTCATCTGGCCATATGGACACTGATTGTTCCAATAATTAAGTGCTACAGGAAAGAATTGAGAGTTCATACCTTGACCTCGTGGCTACCATTGTCTTCTCTTTTTTATTAGATAGACAACCTCTACTTCCTCATTAGTTGCCTTCATTGATCCTTTTACACCTAGTAGAGAGGGNGCATAGGTAACCATGCATTGGGATCCTGATAAGAAGGGGGCATCAGATTTGGAGGGGGGACATTCATCTGGCCATATGGACACTGATTGTTCCAATAATTAAGTGCTACAGGAAAGAATTGAGAGTTCATACCTTGACCTCGTGGCTACCATTGTCTTCTCTGTTTTATTAGATAGACAACCTCTACTTCCTCATTAGTTGCCTTCATTGATCCTTTTACACCTAGTAGAGAGGGACATTGGTTAGTAGCATGATCTAATTCACAAATAAGACATACCTAGACACTGTTCAGTGGGCACTCCCTTGGTGGATGTTTCTTTCTGCATTTCGAATAGAAAATGCACAATGCCTGCTCCGATTCTGCTTGTTTCTGTTTGACCTACAGAGTGTCCATTTGTGAAGCAAAAGAGTTAATCATCTCTATTTTGAAATTTTCTAATAGATTGCCTATTTTTTCTCTTGTTGCTCCTCCATTGGCTGATTTCTATACCCTTGAAAAAGTGGTGTCCTTGGTAGCTGACTTATTCCTTGTAGATCCTCAAGAACATCTTTTACAAAGATCTATAATGTCTTCATAGGATTCCTTAGATATATCTCCCTTGCCAAGCATATTAAGCATATCTAAACAATCATCTCTAACTCCTTTTAGCAGAATAGTTTTCATAATTTCCTTACTCACATTTGGATGTCCAGACCTTTGTAGACTATACTGGAGTCGCTCCACAAAATCTTCAAGGGTCTCGTACTCCTTCTGAGACATTTTGAACAGTTCCTCTCTTCGTTCCCTTGTTTGTCAATAGTGTTGGTACTTGTTTAGGAAAAGCTGCCTCATTTGTACCCATGTTGAAATATTCTCTCCTCCAAGGCTCATGAACCATCTTAGCACATTACCCTTCAATGTAGTTGGAAACAATTTAAGCTTCTGCACAGTGGTAGTGTATTCATAGCTTCTACACAAAATATCAAATTCAAACAAAAACTCATATGGATCCTCAATAGACAATCCATGAAAATTTGGCAGAGCTGAGAGAGTTATGTTTCTCATAGGAGCCATCCCTCGTGTAGGAACATCAAAAATAGGAAAGATCAGGGTAGAGATAGTATTTTCATTATTTTCCCGATCTTCGTTGTTTGGTGGATCCTCACGATGGAACTCTTCTTCATTATCCCCTTGATTTTCCATATGTGCTATTTCTCTCCACTCAATATGGAAAGCGTCCCACTCCTCTTTAGTGACTATCTGTCCGTTGATCTGATAAACTGCTTCTTCTAGATTTTCCCTGTTTCAGGATATACTTCCTTGATCTTCAATATTATCTAGTGTTGCTTGCTGATTTGTTGGTGACAAATCTTCAGCCCTTGATGAAAATGATGTTTCAATATGGAGTAGTTCTGATGACTGAGGAATATGTAATCTTGGAGGATTTGAAGAAGAATCTGCTCTGGCTATAACTCATCAAAAAAGGTTTGCCTTCTCATTGTAGGATTCCTTCCACCACGTCCTCTGGTACCTGTAGGGTTAGTGTTTTTGGGGATACATCCTTGCGTTCCCCGATTCATGCAGACTATTCATTCCTAAGAAAAGAAAACTAATGTGCTTACAAGAATCTATAATTATATTCCTCGGCAACAACACCAAAATGTTGGGCACTTTAATTGTCTAAATAAATAGATAATTAAGGTGTTGAATATGAATTGTCAAACCCAGGGAAGTTTTGTTATTGCAAGGTAATTGTGCACAGTCTATGCTAGATTATGAAAGCAACATTAATCAAATTGTAGTAAGAAACCAAATTGAAAAGTTGAACACTAACACAAGTCGCTGACACAGCCAGAGTTCTACAGAATTGAAATCATACTTGCATAATTGGGAACCTAGATTGATGAGTGTATAAGAATCCTGGATTATCTAATCTATTCTAATTTTCTACTTTACTATTGCATAAGGAAACTCTGTGCTAATTGCTGAAAGGAAACCTACTTGATTGTAGAAAGGGAATTCACACTTTTATTTTCTTTTGCTTGAAAACAAAGATTTAATCTAATGCAGAAAAGGAAAGTAATTCTCTAGCATTTTCAAACAATTTACTCTAATTCTCATGAGACACACTGATGCACATTTAATAGAAAGGAACTGACTATAACAACAAATGCATACTAGAAATGCTAAACAAATAAATCATTCAACTCAAAGCTGTTAATCTAAGACAACAAAACATAGGGGAGTCTGTGAGGAAGGTGGGCCCTTTCCTTCTCTGTAAGGTAGCTAGAGAGGTAGTGGGGGGGCCCAGAGGGCCCATAGTGATAATAGTGGAGGTCATTCAATGTAAGGTGGACTAGGTCCACTATATTATTAAATAAGGCACACTGTGGTAGTTAGATATAATAAATGGGTAATTAGATATAATAAATGTAAGAGGACTTCTTAGAAGGTTTTACTTCTAGAAGATTCCTCCTATAGAATGTTCTTAGGTGATGGTAGCACTATATAAAGGGGTTCAATCTATGTAATGATACATGAAGAGAAATATTGTATTTGGAGCGGTATCTCAATAGGAGGATGCCCCCTCGAAGAGGCAAGTGAATAAGAGAGGATCCCTTCCATAATAGGATCCATTGTATGGTGTTGCCCTACCTCAAGGGTTTGGTAATAATAAAGTGGTGTTTTTCTATATTGTTCTTCTATATCTGTTGTGGAGATTTTTTATTCAGGTATTTNCAATAGGAGGATGCCCCCTCGAAGAGGCAAGTGAATAAGAGAGGATCCCTTCCATAATAGGATCCATTGTATGGTGTTGCCCTACCTCAAGGGTTTGGTAATAATAAAGTGGTGTTTTTCTATATTGTTCTTCTATATCTGTTGTGGAGATTTTGTATTCAGGTATTTGGTTCTTAACAAGTGGTATCAGAGCACTTTCCTTGGCAGACATTGTGGGCAAATATTTTTTATTTTTGCAGATTTTTTTTTTCGAAGAAGGAAAAAGAGGGCCGCAACATTCTCAAGGTTTTTGGTATGTTTATGTGAAAAATTTGCAGGAAAGGGTTGTATATCTGAGTTCCTCTCAGAAAAACACCCAAGTTGAAAAAACAAATCATCCAAAACGAAGTCCAGGAAGTCACAATATTGAAGTTTAAAATCTGCAAATTTCAGGATTTTTTTTGCGGACAGCGGCGAGATTTTTTTTATTTTATTTCTGTAGCATCTGGAGGCTGAATTTGTCCAAATAAATTACATATCTGAGTTCCTCTCACAAATTTCACCCAATTTTAAAAAAAAATCAGCCAAAACGGAGTCCAGGAAGTGAAGTTATGAGCATTTTAACTTCAATAGTTTTTTAGGGTTTTTCCAGAAAAAGCCGCGATTTTCTGTCGTAACTTATTGGGTGAGTTCATAGGATGCTCAAATGGCTATTTCTTCCCAAAACCTGAAATAAATTCTTGAATCATTCAAAGCCCAATTGTTTCACACATTGGATGACAGATTGGATGCATTTGTACATGGCCTCACAGACAGCCTCACAGACGACCTCAATGATAGTTTTCATAGTATTCAAGATTCATTGAATAACATGCAGGAAAGATTTCTTATGGAGGGCCTCAGGGATGAATATAATCAAAAAATGTATGCTTGGTATGATTTTGAGGCAGATTGTGATGATTGGTATATGGATAGTTGTCATTTCTAGGATGAGAACCACTTTCATATTTTATTTGATGACTCTACTCCACCTTCTATAGAGAACATCAATGTCCCACATCAGGAGCTAGTTACCAGCGTTCAAAATACATATTCTACAGTGGTATTATTCATTCCAGATTCTGCTATGACCCTTTTCCACTATGTGGATGGATCTTCTTATTTGGATCCACATGATAGGTGTCAGTCTTTGGAGCATCATTT
>JASDQU010739600.1:159989-174440 GCA_032191745.1 Picea mariana
TATATATATATATATATATATATATATATATATATATATATATATATATATATATATATATATATATATATATATGGGAGACAAGGGGCTACAATTATTATGAAAGGGTGAAATTAAGGGTTCTAGCCGACATACTAGAGATGTAATAATTCAATATATAGGGATTAATAAGGGGTTTTATACATAACATGGGGATTTGTCTAGGGATTAACATGAACCTCCCCTTCAAACAAGTGTTTTCCTCAACACTTGACTAACCACAGATGCGTTTTCACGAAGAAATCATCTTCTCATTTTGCCTCTTCCACTAGTAGGTTCTTCCATTTGACGAGGTACTCTGTAATTGCTCAATTTCTCCTTGTTTAAAGGATCATTTATGGCTCTAGTATGATTTTCCCTTCTTCATTGATCTCTGGTAAAATATTATGGATTGGGATCTTATTGCCGACGACCTTCTTTAAGCAAGAAACATGGAATACTGGACGTACACATGAAGACGGAGGCAACTCCAATTTGTAAGCCATACTTCCAAACCTTTGCAAAACCTTATAGGAGCCATAATATTTGGGTGCTAATTTATTTTCCTTCTTTTGTTGCTTGAGGGACATTCATTTGTTGCTTGAGGGACATTCTTTTGTTGCTATAAGCATTTCAAAGAATCTAGTGATGCACTCCAAGACAAAATTTATCCCAATGAAATATCATTTTATGAGGGAATAGGTAAATGATAAAAATGTCAAGTTGGAATATGTTCCTACCAAGGAAAAAATAGCAGACATATTTACAAAACCATTGCCCAGAGACACATTTGGGTACATCAGACAGAAGATGGGAGTCATTCCCATTTCTCTATGAAATCTTCAGCTATAAGCTATTTGGATCTCAATAGGACCAAAAGCTCAGGGGGAGAGTGCATATGGTTGCATGTTGCAGAACAAAAAATGAAGGGAACCGCGTTAGGATGAGCAAGAAATACTAGAGGAGCATATTTTCAGGGGGAGATACAAAATATTGTTGGATACGGTAAAGAAATTTCCAAATACAAAAAACCTTTTCCATTGATGCCAAAGGAGGAGAGAAACGAGACATGGGGAGACCGAAAGACAAAGGAGACTTGCAAGGACTAGTTTAAGATTATGTGTTTCCATCAATGACAAAGGGGGGTATTGTTGAGAATATTTTCATTGATTTCAAATGCATAGCATGTCATTGTTGTCGAGTCACAAGCAAGGAATGAAATTCAAGAACAATAGGAAGTTGGGAGATATAATTGTTGATACAACTAACAAAGAGGGAAGAACTGTTGAAATTCTTAATGAAAAAAGTGAACCATATCGTCAAATGGTAATGGAAACAATTAAAAAGGAAACTTTCAACTTGGGAGATTCAGATATTGATGCTCATATGAAGGAATTTCTCACTAAAGGAATAATTCGACAAGTTTATAATGAAAAATTAAAGGCTCTTAGTTCAGATGCAAATGAAAGTGGTATGAAACCATATGAAAGGAGTTAACTTTTAGGTTGTGGGGCCCATCACATACTGAATAACGAAGGAGATGAGGCTTATTGAAAATGTAGTGTTAAAAATCTCCGGGGGTCTGACATTCTAGTGTCCTAGTGGGCAAGCTTGATGTCACCTCAGTGCCACATGGCACCCTAAAATAGTGCCATAGATCGTCATGTCAGACAACCAAGTCAATGCATCAGTATCAAAGTGAAAATAATGGATGGACAAGATTAATATCTTGGTACATTCAGATCGACGGCTAACATCACCTTCAGATTTGAGTATTTAGAGTTGTAACCTTAATAGAGTAATATGTGCTCTGAAATAATAGTATCAAAAAAAAAAATTCCTTGATTCTTCATCCACAGGTGGCCATGTGTCAAAATGACAAGTCAACAAAGAGTACGAAGGAGAGATGATGAAAGTAGTGACATCATCATAACGTCAGTGCCACATTAGCATCAATATCATGTCATCACCATGTCAAATCAACATGAAATTCACATCAGCAGACATATGCAACCACCTAGGAGAAGACACATGGCAAGTAGAGGTGAAGACAAGGAGAGAGATCAATCATTGATCACTGTAAGGTTCAATGGTCATCCATTGAACTGATATTGTTAGACCAAAACGAAAATCTAATTGTCTATAAGAGTAGACTCTCGTGAGGGATATACCATCCATCAGAGTCAACCATTGGAGTTTCATTCCACAATTAACTCCGAAAACAAAACTTTGATGTTGATATTGACCGTTGAATAAATCGTCAAGCGAGATCTACAGTCTATCAGAGTCAACTATCAAAGTTTCGTTTCTCAAACAATTTTGAGCATAGCATTGTGAAGATCATCTTGGTCTTCCATCGGGGAAGCAGTTTCAAAGATTTCTGAGCTACGCCTCCAAAATTACTACGAAGACCAAATTGTAAGACGAGATCTGGATCATCCTTCTTAGTGACGATCAATGACTGAGAACGAAATTTGAAATAGACCAAGGAGAGATCTTTGTAGTCCATCTAGTAGTTGATCAATGGTTGGTAGAGGGTATTTGTCTATACTCTTAGATGCATATCTGACTGTCCATTGGACCATTGAACCATAGGTTAACCATAGGAATAAAGCTTATGAAATTTGGGAGAAAAGATAAGCTTGTGCACCTGGAGCTTGGTCACATGATTGAGAGAGGGATTAATTCCTAATTGATACCTGTCGATATGAAAGAGACTATATCGATGAATGAGATAAAATATGGACCAGATCCAATGGTGGTTGAGCGATGAGGTTCGAAGGGCTCAATAGCCTAGAAGTTTAAAATTTATGAACGTTAGATCTGACGATCACGATCTAATCAAGAGATGATCGAACTACTCATGTGCGTCAAAATGGTGTTTAGTATTTTGACAACTTGGTGGTCTCGATACGAAAGAATAAATCAATGGTTGACATTAAATGAAGGACAAATTAAATGGTTGTTGTACATTGAAGTATTGTAGACTGTATTGGTAGCCCGAAGAACACAAGTGTAAACCAACAGATAATATTGAATCCGGGATAAGATCGGATGGCGGTTGAGTGTCAAGGACCAACGAACCAAATCAAGTGCAATAGAAGGAACACAGATCAGATCTCATGGAGGGTTTTTCAGCTCGATTCAAATAACCGATGGACTTGAAAGTGACCTCATGAATTGTATCTTTGTGGATAAATTTGTGACAATGAAGAATGTATAAATAAAGATGCAAATATCATATTTTGATGTGTGTGTGTTGAAATGATGTAAATATACTCTGAGGTTCATAAAAGGAAGTGGAAGCAATGAAGATGATCTGAGGTTTGATTGTATAGAGGATGAAGTAGGTTGGAGAAAGTTTATGAGGCAATCTCTAAACTACAAATTTTTTCATGGTGGCAGGGTGGAGCAAGGAAGGAGATTTGTGTCTCTTACAAGTTGGTGCATGTGAACAATAATTCTATGGGTTGGTTCCTATTGACTGAGTCAGTGCTTATTTAGCAAGGGGGTTGGTGTCCCCTACAGGTTGGTGCTTGCAAAGATTATTGTAGATTGGTGTCTGTTGTAAGTTGATGCTTATAAATTTTTATAAACATAATTTTGTGGTTTTCTCCCATTTGGGGTTCCATGGTAAATCTGTGTGCATTGTGTATTGTATGATTTAAATGTTCATCATTGACTGCGATTAAATGTAAATTTTTATTAAAAGAAAAGTTGTGATAAAAATCGTGTAATATTGATTCACCCCCCTCTCAGTATTCCAACATCCACTACATATATCTTTCCACGGTTCATTGTATATGAATGTGCTTTCCATATGCCGTCTCCAAGTTTTATAATTTTTGGAGCCTTCCAATTTATTAGACTCAAAAAATAAATTTACAAGATTTTACTTTTTTAAGAGGAGCGTGTTTTCTTTGAGAGAATTTGTATGCACCAAATATGCAAATCAACAAGTTATCAAATGCACCACATGAAAAAACACCATAAGCATGCCTCACTCTCTACTAAAAAAATGACTATAGAGGCTTTACCTTGACCCTATTATATCCTTTTATAAAAGATGTTGATTTAGCTCTTCACTTGGCTTCAATCAACAAGTTGTAACTAAGTTTGGATGTACTTTAAAGAAAAAAAAAACTTTGCAAATTCGCCTTGATTTTATTATCTAGTTATTATTTTATCTAACTAGATTGTTTTTTATTGGATTTACAAAGGTTTTGAGCTATGATTAGATTATTGTGAAATAATTGGTACCCAAATTATTTAAAATTAATATCGAACTCGATCTAACCATGCATTCATTATAAATATCAACGATCCTGATCACTTTTTTGTGATCAAATTCACGACCTTGTTAATCGATTCCTCTGTACCCAAAGAATATGACAACCCTAAATAAACCAGATCTACCATTTAGGATTATTCTCGAGAGTAAAGCAACCAACGTTTTAAATGGTACGCTAGATGTCTCAAGTCTTTGTCTCGATGTCTTCCACGGTGACTCTGTGTTTGTATTGGTGTTGTTTAAAATCATATTTATAACATCCACTCTCGATGTAACGAAGGTTTGTAGGCTCAGCATCACAAAACATAGGAATGATGTTCTTATTGAGCTTGTGAAGAATATTCTTGACATTGGTACCCTTGTGGTAAATGTATAAGAATAAACTAAAGATACAAGAGGCCCCTCCCTCTTTAGTTTATGGATCAAGAGGCACCAACCTTAACCATCCCCATTATGAAAGATAAAATAGATTACGCTAAATTTTACCAAACTAATGGTCTTGTTTGTAGGTTTAATAGCCTTTGGTCTTGGCTGGAAAATATTCATCAATGGTTTTCTATAGTCTGGAAGTCTGACATCAAAGAGGAAGCCTTCATATGTCCTTTTGCAAGAGGTTTCTCATTGTCGAGTTTGATTAAGCTAAAAACAAGGATAGGATCCTCAACTCAAATCCCTGGTTTTGGGGTAGCTATGGACTTTGCATGCAAGCTTGGAATCCTTTTGATCCAGCCATAGATTCACTCTCTATTACTCTAGTTGGGTCAATCTTCCTACTAACCTCTTCATTTTGGGGGGTATGAATCTGTTAGTGACATTGGTAATGCTTTAGGAAGATTTCACTTCATAAGTGAGGAGATGGAAAACACATAATTACATATCTACATTGAAATTGTCTCCAATGAAAGGTTTCAAACAAAAATCAATTTGGCAGAAAAAGATTATTGAAGGACACAAAAGCTAGATTATGAACATGGTTCCTTTTGTTGTCAAGCATGCTATGAAATAGGGAACATTGCAATGATAATGTCCCAAGCACCTTAAGAGTAGCAGAACCAAGAAAGGAACAAGAAAAAACACCTAGGGGGATGGAGTGAAAGAAGAGCACCATTGAATCAACAAGGATCCCTCCTTAGTTTAGGGCTCAAGAGGCCCCAAACTTAACCATTAGCATTATGCAAGATATAATATATTAGGATACATTTTAACAAACAAATGGTCTTGTTTGTAGGTTTAATGGCCTTTGGCCTTGGTTGGAAAATCTTCATCAATGGGTTTCTATAGTCTAGAAGCCTAAAATCAAAGAGGAAGCCTTCATATGTCCTTCTGCAAGAGGTTTTTCATTGTCTAGTTTGATTTAGCTAAAAACAAGGATAGGATCCTCAACTCGAATCCCTAGTCTTGGGGTAGCTATGGGATTTGCATGCAAAAATTCCACTAAATTCTCAACTTTGAATTAGTGGGGTGGACCAAGCAGAGGGACTAAAAGTAGCACAAAAGAGTTAGGAAAGAGAACTTGAACTAGCCAAAAAAATCCCCTCTAGATCAAAGCAAGTCAGAATTGAAGGATCTGGTAACACCCATTCAAGATTGGAGGGAAGAATGGGAAACAATAATTAATAAGAATAAGAGCACTCTGACACCCCATCCTATGATGACAAAAAATAAGCATTGAAACTTATTTTAGATATGTTACGTTTCTATATTTCCTTGTGTTTGCAGTTTATTTGTAATTACTCTTGTATTCTAGGACATGAAATTGTTTTTGGGCACATTGAATCAGTAGGAGTGGGAAGATCGACTCGGCTATATAGAGTTAGAAATATCTTCCCTTCCCTCCTTAGCATTGACACCTTATTTTGTACTTCTTAGTTATTTGGTCTAGCTAGTAACCTTTTTTAATATAGGTCTTTAATCGTTACCCTTAAAAAAAAGAAAAACTTATAAAATTATTAACTAATACAATACAAAAATTTACCTATATTTTCTAGAAGTTGTGACCTAGTAAAGCTAATACGTTGACTTACTTGGAATTTGTTTATCTGGCTAAAAATGATATGTTGAGTCGAAGATAGTATAACCCAAGCCTTGCAACAATTTTCAAGCAAAGGCTGGGGCCACTGGATCTTGCATCAAAACCCCATCCTCGTGGGTGGTTGCAAATAGAGGATTTGAGTATGTTGAGTTCATCTGCATTAAACTCGTAGCTTCACATATGGTTTCAAACAAGAGTCATGGTCTCCTTATTTCATTTTCTTCATCAACCAGGAATATGCCTATCTGGCTAAAATGAGTGGGTTGATATGTTGAGTCCAAACTATCTAATGGAAAATCAATTTGTTCTAACTGTTATGATCTAGTATTTAATAGGTTATAAGATAGTTCTTGATGTATTTGAAGTTGTCAGTTATGAAATTGCTTATAATATGAATATGAAAGAGAAACTGTTGATTTTGATAACTATCTAAATGCCCTTAACACGTAAAGAATGTACTTCTACTTTTTTTGAAAAAGAAGGTACACATTTTTCCTTTGAAAAAAAAAGTTAATAATTTAACTTTTAATTCACTAAATTTGAGATTATAAATTAGCTTCACTTTTAACTTATTAAGTCTACAATGCACTTTTATACAAATTCAAAGTTCATTTTTTTTTTAAACATTTCACCAACAATACTTGATTTTACTATTTTATACAAATTCAAAGTTCAATGTTTTGAAAATATTTCACCAACAATACCTGATTTTACTATTAAATAAATTTATAGACTACATAATAGCTTTATCTGAAAATGGGGGAGCTTAATTAAAAAATAGGAAAAATAAAACTATTGCAAGATATTTACAGAGCCTTTTAAGTAAAGTTGAGTTTACCTTTCACACATGTCCATGCATTTACGAAGGATTTTGTTAAAATACTTGCAACAATAAAGTAATTGTAACACACTCAACCCTTAAATGCTCTTTTAAGGGGTGGGGCATCATAATCTCATTTTCTTTAACTATCTCAAATCCTAATTCTGGGATTTCTATCACGTCCTTCTCATCCAGGACTTTCCAACCTCTGCCTCCATGCTCAAAACCGAGCTCAGAACTGGTAGATATACCTCTCCCAAGTCTTCTGGATTGCCAAGTCTCTGGACTGTGCGATTCTTATGCCATGCGTCCACAGAACATCGACAGTTCTAATTTACTTCGGGACTTTATGCTTCGACAAATTCCAAAGTACTCACAAATTCAAACCTCCAAAGTGCAATCCTTTCGGAGTGTTAGATCTCCTGACACACATCCTCCACTACTAATGGTTACGATGAACTACGACGCTTCAACACTTCGGTGCTTCGACATTGAACGACTCTTTACTATCCACGCACGAGATCTCCCGGAGTTGGTCAGTGTTGGGTTAACCGCAACCTATATCTGACGGTCTGAGGGTATCCACGTAACCCCAGAGATCTACGGCTCCTAACTTCCACTCAAGGGTCCCTTGGGTCCCGTTGTTGGGCCACTCCTAGAGGGACATTTGTCATCCCAAAACACTTCGGTAAGAATACGTGGCACCTGCCTCAGGTCATCGACGCCCCCTTACCATGCGACTGGGTCACCACAGCTAGCAACATCGTTACTTGACACGTGGGCCCCCACGTGCCCTCGACATGATACATGCTTCCCCACGATCGAAYGGTCAAGAGGAGTCCCGAAGGATCCATGGATCCATGATCCACATTACTTCGCAACTCCGGCCTTCGGGAGTTTTGACGTTACAACACCCCTGCCCTCCCGAAGTAGTCAACTTTGGGCTGACTACATCGTGAATCCAACGGCTAGGAAAGAACCCGAAGGATCCCTAGATCTACGGTCCTGTTTACTTTGTGGCTCCAGCCTTCAGGGTTTTGTCTTTACTGCCACCTTGTTCTCCCGAATTAGGACTTCGCCGAAGTATCGTGTGTGGGTCCCTCCTCCTAAATGATTGGAAGATAGGTGGGGCTATGAATGACCTCCCCAAATATATGGCTCTCCTTTACTTCGTAACTTCAACATTCAGGGAGTTTGATGCTATAACATCTCCATCCTCCTGAAGTAGAACTTCACCGAAGTTAGCTCGGTGTAGATCCAATGGTTGAGGGGGGCCCAAAACATTCTTGATCGGCGGTTCCCGCTACTTCGCCATGGGTATTTGGATCCTGGTTTAGACGATAATATAGGTTCACCTAACCACTGGGGAAATCGTTCATTACCGGTCAACTTGCCAGTAACCGAGTCTCTCGGTTACCTCTGGCCAATTTAAGGCTGGTAAGGTCGGCAATACTCCGAAGTCTTGGACTTCTGGAGCTCCGAAGCCAGGAGGACTTAGATCCCTTAGGCTTAGCCTAAGGTTCCTAGGTATTGGTCATATGGGTCATCCCGAATGGATCTCGTCCGCTCGTCTTCCAAATGAAAAGATCTCCCCTTTCAAGGCTTGAACCTTGCTATCTTTCTTAAGCTTTATCATGAAATGGTTAAGGACTTTGGCATGAAATCTCGGTCGCACAACAAGGAGTTTGAAAGAGATATCCTCTTCATATGGACAAGGTCAGATTGACACGATATCTCCTATCTCATTCTATAGGCTCATGTCCCGTGATGCCTCAAGGTATAAGCTGGGGCATATACACTATCAGTCAGAAGCATAAGTTCACAAGGAGATGAATGCATATACATATCATGACCATTCCACACAAAAACCATTTATAGATACATATATATAAACTCATGCATTCATCCATTATTACAGTTCAATACACAAAGTATGAAAACAATTATCAGAACCAGAAGACGTGATGYGACTRCTGAAAGGGGTGTTTGTTTCCACCCAACCATAGGCTCAGTCACTCCTAACAGATTTTCCACTGGCCACCCTCGAGCTAGACCACAATGCTTTGAGATTGAATATTTTCTTTTGGCTCAACGAAAGTTAGGGACGAAGGTTACTATCCTTCTCCCGACACAGTAATAGATAGGGGTGAAGGTTACTCTCCTTCTCTTGACTCAGTCATAGATAGGGACGAAGGTTACTCTCCTTCTCTTGACTCAGTCATAGATAGGGATGAAGGTTACTCTCCTTCTCCCGACTCAGTCATAGATAGGGATGAAGGTTACTCTCATTCTCTTGACTCAGTCATAGATATGGATGAATGTTACTCTCCTTCTCTCGACTCAGTATCTATTTCCTATGATCAAAACTCGCTCTTTTTCATAATTCTTCCTCGAACCCGAGAGCTTAGTCTCTCATCTCTGCACTCTTCACAGGGCTTTCTCTGCCCACCATGCCTTCCTTTCTTGCCTTCCTCAACAAGATTCTGTGTGGCCCGAATTTCCATTCTGTGTTTGAGTCTGGAAGCCTTACAAATGGGCGCTCTACCCCATCCCTTCATTAACTTTGGAGGGGTTTTCCCACCTACTAATCCAAATGTAATTCATTCCTGGGTCAGAGGGTTTTTCTGATCCTGAGAAATTAAATCCAACAAAGTACTGGTTTGGTGGGGTTTATCTCAACCATTCTAGGTTCCCCTCACCATCTCTTTCATAGCATCTTTGGTCTCTCTTGGAAACCCCCCCATTCCAGCAGTCATGCAACACTTATCCATTTTCTAGTAAATAACATAATTTACATTCATTGACCTTTTATACAAAGGTCAATCAAATCAAACATTCACACGTATTGAGTTTTCCATAGTCTCTTGGCCCATATAGTTATATGTACAAACTGGGGGAAATAGAGGTGTTACAATCCCCTCCCCCTTAAAGGAGCATTGTCTTCAATGTTCTTTCTGTCAACATGCTCTATATATACAGAAGTAAACAAAAATGGATATGCATGTCTCATGACATCCTCGATTTCCCACGTAGCCTCATCTGGGCCAAAGTGTTTCCACTACACCTTGACCTGTGCAATGGTTTGGTTCTCGAGTGAGGTTTCCTTCCTATCTAATATGCATTGAGGTTATGGAAGGAATTCTCCCTCTGGCTCCACTTGAATCACATACTAGCCAATTATATGATTAGAATCATGTACATATTTCTTTAATAACGAAACATGGAAAACATTATGTGCCTTCACTGTGGGAGGGAGTGCTAGCCTATGGGCTACAGGTCCCACTCTATCTAAGATTTCAAAGGGTCCACAATACAGGGGTTCCTTTTTGGCACAAGCTCCCATTCTCAGAGAACTCTTCCTAGGCCTAACTCTGAGATAGACATGGTCTCCTGTCTTGAACTCTCTGGGAGTTCTCTTTCTGTCGGGGTAACTCTTCTGTCTATCCATAGCAATTTTCAGTTTTTTCTTTATCTGAATCACTTGTGTTCCATTTCTTTTAGCATGTCAGGTCCGATTGTAATTCTATCCACTAGATTACTCCAGCTGATTAGATTCTTGCATTGTCTACCGTAGAGGGCTTCAAAAGGGCTCATCTTTAATGACTCTTGATAACTGTTGTTGTAGGAAAATTCTACCAATGGTAGGTAGTCTTCCCACTTCTTAGGTTGATGCATTACATGCATATTTAACATGTATTCTAATATTTGGTTTACTCTTTCTGTCTGGCCATCAGTTTGAGGGTGATAGGCTATGCTAAACAACAATTTAGTCTCAAAACCAGCCATTAAGGATTTCCAAAAGCTTGAAGTAAATTTTTGTGTCTCTATCATATATAATCTCCCTAGGCATGCCATGTAGTCTAAATATCTCCTTCATGAAGGTGTTGGCAATATTTATTTCCTTGCAAGTTGACTTGACAGGAACAAAGTGAGCACACTTGCTCAATTTGTCCACCACTACCATGATTGCATCGTTCTTCTTGGCCGATTTTGGTAATCCAGTGATGAAATCCATGGAGATGGTTTCCCACTTCCATTTTGGAATTGGTAGAGGCTGTAATCACCTTGCTGGGTGTTGGTGTTATGTTTTAACTTGCTGGCATTATAGACACTTATCTAGATAGTCATCTATGTCCTTTTTCATTCCAAGCCAATAGAATTATTTCCTAGTGGTCGTGATCATTTTCTGATAACCTGGATGACCAGTGTATGGTCTCTTGTGTAGTTCATCCATTATGAACCTCTTCAAGTTGTCACAACTTGGAATATACAATATGTTTCTGTAGGTCAATGGGCCTTCATGAAACATCTGATAGCCTTCATACTTTAGCCCTGTGGGCTCTTTCTTTAGGTATGATGTCACGGTCTTGAAGAATGCATATGTTTCTTGTGCATTCCTAACTTTCTCCCTGACTTCCATTTCACAGGTGCTTACTGCTGCCAGGTGAATCATTTCTGCACTTCTGTTAAGGGCATCGACCACCCTATTTTCTTTTCCTTTGATGTGTTTGATCTTGAAATCAAACTCACTAAGGACAACCATCCACCTAGCTTGTCTAGAATTGAGCTTTAGTTGATCAAACAAGTGCCTCAACCCACAATGGTTTGTCATAAGTACAAATCTCCTACTCAGGAGGTAATGCCTCCACATTTTTAAAGCATGCACTATGGAAGCCAACTCTAGATCATGGGTCACATAATTGATTTCATGCTCATTCAATTTTTTGGATTCATAGTAAATTACACGCCCTTCTTTTATAAAGACTCCTATGAATCCTTCCTTACAAGCATATGTACACATGAGGAAGTCGTCATCATGGTCTGCAATCTTCAGTATGGGTGCATGGGTTAGAAGGTATTTCAGTTCTTGAAATATTCCTTCACATTTTAATGTCCAAGTGAATTTAACCCCCTTTTTCCGAAGGGAAGTGATTGGACAACCAATCCTAGAAAATCCTTTTATGAACCTTCTATAGTATCCTACTAAGCCAATAAAGGATTTGATATCAGATACATCCTTTAAGGTAGGCCATTCCATGATAGATCTAATTTTTTCAGGGTCTACTGCCACTCATTCTTCAGAAATAACATGGCCTAAGTAATGGACTTGCTTCTGGAAAAAGTCACACTTGCTAAACTTAGTGTAGAGCTGTTGCTCTCTTAGTACTTGTAGTACTAACTTAAGTATTTCTTCATACTCCTATCTGTTCTTGGAGTAGATTAGGACATCATCAATGAAAACCAATACAAATCTATCTAGGAATTTGTTGAGTACATTATTCATCAAGCATAAAAGTGGCGGGGGCATTGGTCAATCTAAATGGAACCACCACAAATTCATAGTGACCATACCTTGTCCTGAAGGTTGTTTTTTGGATGTCTTCATCCTTGATTCGGACTTTATGGTATCCAGACCTTAAGTCAATCTTTGAGAAAATGGAAGCACCCCTTAGTTGGTCAAACAAGTCATTGATTGTTGGTAAGGGATATCTGTTCTTTATGGTTGTCTTGTTGAGCTATCTATAGTCTATGAATAGTCAGAGTGTGCCATCTTTCTTTTTCACAAACAAGATGGGTGCTCCCCATGGAGACACGTTGGGTCAGATGTCACCTTTTTTCCATCATCTCCTTTAGCTGTAGCTTGAGCTCAACTAGCTCTAGTGTGCTCATCCTATAAGGCGTTCTAGATACTGACACTGCTCTTGGTGCAAGTTCTATCGAGAAGTCAATGTCTCTTCTCGGAGGTAGACTCGATACCTCTTCTGGAAAGACATCTTTATATTCCCTTAATGTGGGGTGGTCCTCTAGTTTTAGCTTGTCATCCTCAACAGATTCCAACACCTGTATTGCATATAGAGTACATCCCTCTCTACAATACTTTTTGATTTGAAGGGTTGATATTCGTCTTACTGAGACAGGTCTTTGAATCCCTTGGAGGGTTATTTTTCTCCCTTCTTTATTTTCACATTCCAAAGTTTTATGGTAATAGTCCAACTTGGTTTTATAAGCGGCTAACTAGTCCATACCAACCAACATGTCCTAAGATCCTAGGGGAAGTATGTTAAGGGTCGTTTGTGTGGGAAATCCATCCATAATGAATTGTCAAGATATCATGACCTCTGCTACTTTTCTTTTGGTTTCAGTGGCTAGTTGTACCAACCATGGCTTAACATGTCTAATTGGTTGCAGTTTACACTTATAAAAAATCTAAGGGGCTACATAAATCAAATTTGAATAGGGGTCAATTAAAATAGAAACTAGATGGTTGGAAATCATACCTTCCTTCTCCACCACTGAGGCTTGGCGGTTGGCTTGTTTATTATCCAAGGCTGCATAAATCCATGGAATGCTCCTAGCCACATCATTGAATGTGGTAGCTTCTTGGGTGTTGTAGACTCTCCTATTGTTTTGTTGTTTGTGTGGACAATCCTGAGGTCATAACTTTTTCATACAATCTTCGTTGGTCTTAGATAACCCGAACCTTGGGTCTTACTACCCGTGAACAAAAGATCACCGAAATGTATATTTGTGTTGAATGGAATGAAAAGAATAATAATGTTGTTGTTGTTCTAATCTATTTGGTGTCTATCATGTGGTGTTGGATATATGTGTGTATAGTTTTAATTCTTAGTCCTCAGGAGTTATCATATATGAATTGCATACATAATAGTCTAGATGGATCCTTGTATGCTTAGCCTTCATCCCTGTCACAAGACCTTATGGTCTCTATGATCCTCTTTTCATATCATGTGAGACCTTCCTCGGCCTCGGTCGAGGATTGATATGTCGAAGCTTTGGGGCTGTTTTTGGTCAACTCTGAATGAACCCTGGGTCTAAAACCCCCAGTGTGAGGAAGGACGTGTGCAAGCGTGAAACGAGCCAACAATTACATCAATTTATATGGGACTCACATGATGTTCCCTGATATTGAAAACATATTATCATCTTAAAGGAATCAAGGACCAACCCATATATTGAAATCATTCCTAAAATCAATGATCAATAAGGGGTTTTATACATAACATGAGGCTTTGTCTAGGGCTTAATTATTGGCTACATGTAAACTAGTTTAAGTACGTATTCTATCTTCTTTGAAGAAGATGATGTCTATGTTTTCCAATCGATTTGGAAATGGTCATTCATAATGAAGGTGTCTTGTATATTTTTGTGAAAATCCTCACTTGGAAAACTATTTCCTTACAAGTAGAAATCTCAAATTCCATTAAAAATGAAAAGACTAAGATCTAGGATAAGGAGGGGCCCTCTCGATAACCAATTATTGGTCTTTGC
>JASDQU010739600.1:197750-210626 GCA_032191745.1 Picea mariana
TGAAAATACCAATGTGAAAGAAGAATTCAATTTCAAGAAAACCAACAAAAGGAAGATTGAAAAGAAGAAGAAGCCTTACAAACAAAGGAATAATATATATATCAATGAAGGCAACAACTCAATAGATGATAGTGACAATGAAGCAGCCAAGATTCTCCTTATGGGTATGGAAACACAAATGGATGAAGATACAAAATCAATAGAGGAAAACAATTATGTAGAAGTAAATCTTGAAGCAGAACTCATTAGTTCTCTAGAAGAAAAGTACATATTTAAGGACAGGAATAGAAAGCAAAAGCGAGAAGTACAAAAGTACAAAGAGACGGAATACGATGATAAGGAAATAGAGAAGGAAATAGTTTCTTTGAAGATTCAAGTAGAAGAAGCAAAGAATATTGAAGAAGGTCTAAAGGCTCAATTGAAAGAAAAAGAAGATGTCTTTAGCACTCCTGAATCTGAAATTGTCCACCTGAGGAAGAAGTTGGAGAAATCAGTGAGAAGCTCTACCACTTTAGTTGAAATCCTAAATAATCAAAGAGAACCAATTGATAGAACAGATCTTGGCTATAGTTATAGGAAGGAAGATATCACTGAAGAAGCATCAACATCCTCGAAAAAACCAAGAGAAGAAAGAACCAAGAGCTATGCTGACACTCTCAGAAATCCAATGAAATTTGAAGATCACAAAAAGGAAAAACAATATGATCCAAAAGAAATAAATTTTACTCACAAAGACCGAAGCTGGAAAACTATCCCATCAATATGTAATCACACAACCAGGTATCAAAACTCTTTCTATGGATATTGTTATTCATGTAATGAATTTGGTCATAAAGCAATAAACTGTAGAATAAGTATGACAAGAGATTACATAAGGAATAGCTACCAAAATACTCAGAGATTCACATGGATAAATTACAATGCATTCTCTCTCTTGATGGATTATAACCTCATATGCTATAAATGCAACAATTTTGGACTTATAGCAAAGTATTGCAGAATAAATCTCAAGCAAGTTTCATCTATAATGAAAAGGAGTTGGGAACAAAAGAAAGAAATCTCCATGTTTGTTCAAGTAGCTCTTTGTGCCTAGAAAAATAAGGATAAGTGGGTTATTGAAAATGGATGCTCTAGTCATATGATAGGAGACAGAACAAATTGCATGACCTTGAAGAAAAATGAGGACAACATTGCCTTTGGAGATAATGGTAGATCGAAGATAGTTGGAAAAGGTGCCCTCGGACTTGATAATGGAAAGGAAAAAATAGAAAAAGTTTTTTGTGTTGAAGATATAAAACACAATTTCCTCAGTGTAAGCCAGATGTATGATCAGGGACAAACTCTCACATTTAATTTATGAGAATGTGAGATTAGAAAAGAATACTCTGGAAAGTTGATAGAAAAAGGAATAAGAGCTCCAAATAATGTTTATGTTCTCAATGAAATCAATGGATAAAGGTGATTTATAGGAAAGACAAATGAAATTTGTCTATGGCACAAAATAATGGGTCATACGAACTTTGAAAATCTAGTAAAAATCAGTACCAAACAAGTAGTAAGAGACATGCCAAAAATCATAAAACCATCAAGCATCATTTGTAAGCAGTGTCAGCATGGAAAACAGTTAAGGGTGAACTTCAAAACAAAGCAATATGCAACTTCCAAACATTTGGAACTTGTACATACAAATCTTTGTGGACCAACAAGGACTAAACTCTTGCAAGGAGAAAGGTACTTCAAGTTACTTATTGATGATTATACAAGAATGACTTGGGTTACTTTCCTCAAGCATAAATATTAAGCATTTAACAAATTCAAGGCATTCAAAGCCCTAGTTGAGAACAAGATAGAGATGAAAAACAAATGCTTAAGGTCAGACAATGGAGGTGAATTCACATTCAATGAGTTTGTGGAATTATGTGTAGTGCATGGAATAAAAAGACAGTATGCAACAACAATAACCCCTCAACAAAATGGGGTTGTTGAAAGGAAAAACACACATGCATAAGAAATTGCTAGAATGATGATAAATGAAGCAATTCTATCAGACAATTATTTGAGAGAAGCGATTTATATAGTCGTTTATATTCTAAATAGAGGACATATTAGAACCAACAGTGACAATACACCCTATGAACAATGGAAAGGGTGACCATCATTTTTCAAACACTTCAGAATTTTTGAGAGCAAGTTTTACATCAAACGAGATGATGAGGACTTAGGAAAATTTGACTTCAAATCAGATGGAGGAATCTTTCTTGGATACTCATCAAGAAGAAAATCATATAGGTGTTACAATAAAAGGATACAAAAGATCATTGAAAGTATTAATGTTAGAGTAGATGAAAAAAGAAAGTATGATAAAGAAGAAGGAGATGAACATGAAGAGGAAGAATAAGAAATAAGGAAGAATGGGAGGAATAAGAACAAGAAAATGAAGAAGAAAAAGACGAAGAAGAACAATAAAATGAAGAATACAGGACAGAAGAAACAGAATGCTAAGACACATAAACACCATCAAGGTTTATACAAAAGAATCACGTGAAAACCTTGAATCTTGGTGACAAAAATGCTAGAACCTAGACAAGGAGGAAATTGGAAAACAACTTTGAACAAATGAATCTCTCCCTATTGTCCCAAGTAGAACCTAAAATATTTATAGAAGCTTAGAATGATCATCATTGGGTGAATGTTATGGAAGAAGGGTTAAATCAGATTGAAAATAATAAGACTTGGGAGCTTGTCCCAAGACCCAAGGATAAAAATGTGATAAGAACTAAATGGGTGTTCAATAACAAGTTGAATGAAGATGGAAAAGTAGTAAGAAATAAAGCAAGATTGGTATGTAAATGGTGTGCTCAAGTAGAAGGCATTTATTTTGAAGAAACAATTGCACATGTTGCAAGGTTAGAACCCATTAGGTTATTTTTGGCATCCAAAAGCTTTAAGAATTTCAAAATATATCAAATGGATGTCAAGTCAACATTCCTGAATGGAGATATAGAGGAAGAAGTCTACATATAACAACATGAAGTATTTCTATTGTCAGAAAATGAAGAATATGTTTGCAAATTAAGCAAAACACTATATGGATTAAAGCAAGCTCCCGGAGCATGGTAATCAATACTTGACAATTACTTGCAACATCAAGGATTCAAACGAGGAACAACATACAACAAACTCTACATAAAAATCGATAATGCACAAATGTTGATCATTAAAGTGTATGTAGATGATATTATCTTTGGAGGTAATGATGATGAAATGAGACAAAATGTTGCAAAAGAAATGAAAAAGGAATTTGAGATGTCCTTGCTTGGACATTTATCATTCTTTTTGGGAATACATATTACTCAAACTAGAAAAGGCATATTCATTACTCATACCAAATACATCAAATAGATTTCGAAGAAGATTGAGATGGAAGATCGTAAACCTGTCAGCACACCCATGGTCACAGGATGTAAGCTTAGAAAAGAGGATGAATCTAAGGAAACTGATCAATCTCTGTACAGGTTGATTATAGGCAGTCTACTATATGTGACAGCTTCAAGACCTGACATAACATAGGCAATAGGAATAGTTGAAATATTTCAAGATGAACCCAAAGAAACACATGTACAGGTCGTCAAATGAATATTTAGATATTTAAAGGGTACTTTGGACTTTGGAATATGGTATCCAAGAGGAAAATACTTTACTCTAACAACATATACTGATGCATATTGGGAAAGTAATTTTTATGACAAGAAGAGCACAAGTGGAGGAGCATTCGTTTTGGGAAATTGTTTAGTATCCTGGCTAAGAAAGAAGCAATCTTCAATCTCATTGTCCACAACATAAGCAGAGTACATTGTAGCATAATCATGTTTCACTCAAATTCTCTGGATGAAACAAATACTGCAAGTCATTTAGATATAATACAAGAAGCCAATTTCAATACCATGAGACAACACCAACGCTATAAGAATTTAAAAGAATCTAGTGATGCACTCCAAGAAAAAACATATCCCAATCAAATATCATTTTCTAAGGGAACAAGTAAATGATAAAAATGTCAAGTTGGAATATGTTCCTACCAAGGAACAAATAGAAGACATATTTACAAAACCACTTCCCAGAGACACATTTGAGTACCTCAAAAATAAGATGGGATTCATTCCCATTTCTCATTGAAAGCTTTAGCTATAATTTGTTTAGAGCTCAGTAGGACCAAAATCTCAGGGGGAGAGTGCATATGGTTGCATGTTGGAGAACAAGAAATGAAGGCAACCGTGTTAGGAGGAGAAAGAAAGACTAGAGGAGCATATATTCAGGGGGAGATATAGAATATTTTTGGCTACGATAAAGAAATTTCTGAATACAACAAACCTTTTTCATTGATTCCAAAGGGGGAGAGAAACAAGACAGGGGGAGACCAACAAACAGAGGAGACTTGCATAGACTAGTTTAAGATTATGTGTTGCCATCAATGACAAAGGGGGAGATTGTTGAGAATATTTTCATTGATGTCAAGATGGAGACTATGTCATTGATGTCAAGTAGCATAGAAGGAATGCAATTCAAGAACTATAGGAAGTTGGGAGATATAACTGTTGAGATAGATAACAAAGAGGGAAGAAATGTTGAATATCTTAAATACAAAAGTGAACCATATCACCAAATGGTAATGGAGACAATTGAAAAGGTAGCTTCCAACTTGGGAGCTTCATATATTGATGCCCATCTGAAGGAATTTCTCATTGATGGAAGAATTTATGCCCCTCAAACATACCAGTGGTAATGTTTATATGATCTCTCAAAGAACGATGATGGTACAGAGGAAGCGCAATAGTAACATGCATGTTAGAGAAGACCTGAGGGATCGATTGGGTAAAATAAAAATCCCACATGTATAAGGAAATAAACTTCGATGAGTTTATAACGAAAAAGTAAAGGCTCTTAGTTCAGATGAAAATGGAAGAGGTATGGAACTGTGTGAAATGTGTTAAATTTTAGGTCGTGGGGCCCAACACATACCGAATACTAAAGTATATGAGGATTATTGACAATGCAATGCTAAAAATATTTGGGGATCTGACATTCTGATGCCCTATTGGGCGAGCTTGATGCCAGCTCAGTGCCACATGGCACCCTAAAACAGTGCCATAGATGTAGAAAGAGTCCACGTCACAGATTAGAGAAATAGAGGAAGAGAATTGACGACTTAATATACATGTGCACCAGTTAGAGTAGGACACGTAAGAAAAAAAATGTACAAAGAAGAGTCGGAATGTGTGATGATGTCAGCATGATTTTGACCACCATGTTAGAAAACTAAATCAATGCATTGGTATCAAAGTGAAAATAATGAACAGACAAGATTAAGATCTTGGTACATCCATATCAACAACCAACATCAAATTCAAAGTTGATTATTCGAAGTTGTAACCTTGACAGAGTAATTTGTGCTCCAAAATGTTAGTATCGAAAAGGAATATTCCTTGATGCTTTGTCCACAGGTGGCCATGTGTCAAAGTGACAAGTCAACAAAGAGTACGAAGGGTATTTGATGTGAGTAGTGACATCAGCATAACATCAATGCCACATCGGTGTCAACAACCACATTAGTATCATGTCATCTCCATGTCAGATCCACATGGAAGCCACATCGGTGAATGTATGCATCCACCTAGGAGAAGACACGTGACAAGTAGAGGTGAATACGAGGAGAGAGATCAACCATTGATCACTATAAGGATCAATGGAGATCCATTGAACTGATATTGTTAGACTGAAACAAAAATATAACCATCCATCAGAGTAAACTCTCATGAGATATCTACCGTCCATCGAATTCAGCCATCAGAGTTTCATTCCACAATTAAATCCAAACACAGAAATCTGACGTCGATCTTGACCATTCATCGGAATAAATCTTCAAGCGAGATCTACTATATATTGGAGTCCCAGTTCTCAAACAATTCYGAACATAGCATTKCRAAGATAATCCTTGTCGTCCATCGGGGAAKCAATTTTAGATCTTTYTGAGTTGCACCWCCAAAATTACTCTGAAGACCAAACTGCGAGAAAAGATCTGGATCTTCCTTCTCAATGATGATCAATGGTTGAGAACGAAAATCGAAATAGTCCAAGGAGATATCTCTATATTCCATTTGGAAGTTGATCAATAGTTGGTAGATGGTATTTGTCTATACTCCGAGATGCAAATTTGATCGTCTGTCTGATCATCAAACCAACAACCACATGGGAGTGATCCAACCACTCATTCGAAAGACAAATCAATGATTGGGAGGAGATATCGCACTGGGAATATCTCATAGGTTATCCAAAAGAATTAAGCTTGCAAAATTTGGGAGAAAAGATAAGCCCATGGACCTCAAGCTTGGTCACATGACCAAGAGAGGGCTTAATTCCTAATTGAGACTCGTTGATATAAAAGAGGCTAGATTGATGGACCAAATCCAATGGTGGTTGAGCGATGAGGTCCAAAGCATCCGATAGCTTGGCGGTTTAAAAGTTATGAAGGTTAGATTGGATGGTCACGATCTAATCAAGAGATGATCGAACAAATCCTATGCGTAAAAATGTTATCGAGTGTTTTAGCACCATGATGGTCTCGATATGAAAGAATACATTGATGTTTGAGATAAAACAAAGGACATATCAGACGACTACTATACGTTGAAGTATTGTAGAGTGTATTGGTACCCTAATGAAAACAACTATAAATCAATGGATAAGATTGAATCCAGGATGATATTGGATGATGGATTAGTGTTGAGGACCAATGAACTGGATCGAGTGAAACATAAGGAACAAATATCAAATCTCATGGAGGGTTTTGCAGCTCGATTCGAAGAATCAATGGACCTGGAGCCAACCTCATGAATTGTGTCTTTAAGGAAACATCTGTGACAACGAAGACTGCATAAATAAATATTCCAAAATCAGATTTTGATGGGTGTGTGTTGAAATGATGTAAGTAGACTCTCGGGTTCGTAAAAGGATGTGGAAGCAATGAAGATGATTTTAGGTTTGATTGTACATAGGATGAAGCATGTTGGAGAAAGTTTCTAAGGCAATCTCTAAACTACAAATTTTTTCAGGGTGGCAGGGTGGAGCAAGGAAGGAGATTGGTGTCTCCTATAGTTTGGTGCACGTGAACAATAATTATGTGGTTTGGTGCCCATTGGCTAAGTTGGTGCTTTGCAAGGGGATTGGTGTCCCCTACAGGTTGGTTCTTGCAAATTTTATTGCAGGTTGATGTCTGTTGTAAGTTGATGCTTACAATTTTCTTATAAACTGAATTTTGTGGTTTTCTCCCATTTGGGGTTCCAGGGTAAATTTTTGTGCATTGTGTATTGTATGGTTTAAATTTTCATCATTGACTATTGGTAAATGTAATTTTTTATTAAAAGGCAAGTTGTGATAAAAATCATGTAATACTAATTCACCCCCCTCTCAGTTTTCCAACAATTGGTATCAAAGCAGGTTCCTTCAATAACAACTTAACCGATGGAAGGAGAATCCTCACAATTGAGGGATAGGAAGGGTTCTCCATAAAAAAAGCTCCAAAATTTGATGGATTTGAATATGTATTTTGGAAAATAAGAGTGCAAGCATTTTTTTATGTCACTTGGATATGATGTGTGGGATTTAGTAGTAAATGGTTACACAGATCCAGGCACTCCCTCAACTGATACAACTGAAATAAGGCTTAGTGACATTAATTACAGAGCCAAAAATGTTATTCTTTGTGGATTAACAAAATCAGTATACACCAAAGTCATGCATTGTACCTTAGATAAAGATATGTGGGACAAACTACAAAAGATTTATGAAGGAGATGATAAGGTTAAGAGAGCAAAGTCACAAATCTATAAAGGACAATTTGAAGCTCTTAAGATGAATGAAGAAGAGAATATTGCATCATATCTTCTTCGTGTGGATGAGGTTATCAAATCCATCAAAGTAATAGGAGAAGAAATTGAAGAAGAAATTATTGTACAAAGGGTGCTCAGGTCACTTCCCTCAAGATTTTGTCCCAATATATTTGTTATTGATGAAATGAAGGATCTAGACAAATTGACAATGGATGAGCTCCATGGAACCTTAACTGCATACAAAATGAGAATAGAACAGAATGATTCACAAAGAACATTGAGGAAGGAAGAAACATTTAAGGCATCAAAGAAGATATAGTGCAATACAAGTGATTTCTCAGATAATGAACTGGATGAGGAAAAATAAAACTTTGTTAAGAAGCTAAAAAATGGATACAAAGGTAAGCTCCCTTTCAAATGTTTTAATTGTGGAAAATTAAAATACTTTGCTCATAAATGTCCTTATGCAAATACCAATGTGAAATAAGAATTTAGTTTCAAGAAAACCAACAAAAGGAAGATTGAAAAGAAGAAGAATCCTTACAGACAAAGGAAGAATCTATATATCAATGAAGACAACAACTCATTAGATGATAGTAACAGTGAAGTAGATGAGATTCTCTTTATGGGTATGGAAACAAAAATGGATGAAGACACATACTCAATATAGGAAAACAATTCTGCAGAAGTAAATCTTGAATCAGAACTCATTAGTGCTCTAGAATAAAATTACAAAGTTAAGGACAAGAATAGAAAGCAAAAGCATGAATTACATAAGTTCAAAGAGAAGGAATATGATGATAAGGAAATAGAGAAGAAAATAGTTTCTTTGAAGATTCAAGTAGAAGAAGCAAAGAAGATTGAAGAAGTTATAAAGGATCAATTGAAATAAAAAGAAGATGTTTGCATCACTCTTGAATCTGAAATAGTCCACCTTAGGAAGAAGTTGGAGAAATCAGTGAGAAGTTCTATCGCTTTAGATGAAATCCTAAATCATTAAAAGAGCACCATTTGACAGAATGAGTCTTGGCTATAGTGATAGGAAAGAATTTGTCAATGAAGAAGCATCAACATCCTCAAAACAACCAAGAGCTATGTTGAAACTCTCAGAAATCTAATCAAATTTGAAGATCACAGGAAGGAAAAATAGTATGATCCATAAGAAACAAATTTTACTCACAAAGACCGAAGTTGGAAAACTATCCCATCAATATGGAATCACAGAAATAGGTATCAAAACTCTTTCTATGGATATTTTTATTCCTATAATGAATTTCATCATAAAGCAATAAACTATAGAATAAGTATGAGAATAGATTACATAAGGAATAGCTACGAGAATACTCAGGGATTTACAAGGATAAATTACAATTCATTCTCTCCCTTGATGGATTATAACCTCATATTCTATAACTACAATAATTTTGGACATACAACAAAGTACTGCAGAAGCAATCTCAAGCAAGTTTCACCTATAATGAAAAGAAGTTGGGAACAAAAGAAAGAAAGATCCTTATTTGTTCAAGCAGCTCTTTGTGCCCAGAAAAATAAGGATAAGTAGGTTATTGATAGTGGACACTCTAGTCATATGACCGAAGATAGAAAACAAAATTCATCACCTTGAAGAAAAATAAGGACAACGTTACCTTTGGAGACAATGGAAGATCGAAGGTAGCTGGAAAAGGAACCCTCGGCCTTGATAACGAAAAGGACAAAATAGAAAAATTTATGTTTGTTGAAGATATAAAACATAATTTCCTCAGTGTAATCCGGATATGAGATCAGAGACAAAATCTCACATTTAATTCCCGAGAATGTGATATTAGAAAAGAAGACTCAGGAAAGCTGATAGAAAAAGGAATAAGAGCTCCAAATAATGTATATGTTCTCAATGAAATCAATGGAGAAAAATGCTTTATAGGATAGACAAATGAAAATTAGATATGGAAAAAAAGAATGGGTCATATGAACTTTGACAATCTAGTAAAAATCATTACCAAATAAGCAGTAAGAGACATGCCAAAAATCATAGAACTCTCAAGCATCATTTGTAAGCAGTTTCAACATGGAAAACATTGAAGGGTGAAGTTCAAAACAAAGGAATATGCAACTTCCAAACATTTGGAACTTGTACATATAGATCTTTGTGGACCAACAAGGACTAAAAGCTTGCAAGTAGAAAGGTACTTCATGTTACTTATTGATGATTATACAAGAATGACTTGGGTTACTTTCCTCAAGCATAAATATGAAGCATTTAACAAATTCAAGGAATTCAAAGCCTTGGTTGAGAACAAGATAGAGATGAGAATCACATGCTTAAGGTCAGAGAATGGAGGTTAATTCACATCCAATGAGTTTGTGTAATTATGTGAATAACATGGAATAAAAAGACAATATGTAGTAGAAAGAACCCGTCAACAAAATGGGGTTGTTGAAAGGAAAAACAGACATGTACAAGAAATTGATAGAATGATGATAAATGAAGCAGGTCTATCAGACAATTTTTTGAGAGAAGTAGTTTCTACAACTGTGTATATCCTAAATAAAGGACAAATCAGAACCAACAGTGAAAATACACACTATGAACTATGGAAAGGGAGACCATCATTTGTCAAACACTTCAGAATTTTTGGAACAAGTGTTACATCAAACAAGATGATGAGGACTTAGGAAAATTTGACTCCAGATCAGATGAAGGAATCTTTCTTGGATACTCATAAAGAAGCAAAGATTATAGGTGTTACAATAAAAAGGCTACAGAAGATCGTTGNAAGAAGAAGGAGATGAACATGAAGAGGAAGAAGAACAAGAAAATGAAAAAGAAAAAGAGGAAGAAGAACAAGAAAGTGAAGAAGACAGGACAAAAGAATCAAAACACTAAGATACACAAACACCATCAAGGTTTGTACAAAAGAATCATCTAGAAACCTTGATTCTTCGTGATAAAAATGCTAGAACCCAGACAAGGAGTAAACTGGAAAATATCTTTGAACAGATGAATATCTCCCTACTTTCCCAAGTAGAACCTAAAATATTTATAGAAGCTCAAAATGATAATCATTGGGTGAATTCTATGAAAGAAGAGTTGAATCAGATTGAAAATAATAAGACTTAGGAGATTTTCCCAAGACCCAAGGATAAAAATGTGATCAGAACTAAATGGGTGTTCAAGAACAAGTTGAATGAAGATGGAAAAGTAGTAAGAAATAAAGCAAGATTGGTATGTAAATGGTATGCTTAAGTAGAAGGCATTGATTTTGAATAAACATTTGCACCTATTATAAGGTTACAATCCATTAGGATGTTTTTGGCATCTGCAAGCTTTAATAATTTCAAAGTATATCAAATGGATGTCAAGTCAGCGTTCTTGAATGGTGATCTAGAGGAAGAAGTGTACATAGAACGACCTGAAGGATTTATATTGTCATAAAATGAAGAATACGTTTTCATATTAAAGAAAACACTAGATGGTTTAAAGCAAGCTCCTGGAGCATGGTACTAAAGACTTGAAAAGTACTTGCAAGATTAAGGCTTCAAATGGGGAACAACAGACAACATAAGCATTTCAAAGAATCTAGTGATGCACTCCAAGACAAAACTTATCCCAATGAAATATCATTTTATGAGGGAATAGGTAAATGATAAAAATGTCAAGTTTGAATATGTTCCTACCAAGGAAAAAATAGTAGACATATTTACAAAACCATTGCCCAGAGACACATTTGGGTACATCAGACAGAAGATGGGAGTCATTCCCATTTCTCAGTGAAATCTTCAGCTATAAGCTATTTGGAGCTCAATAGGACCAAAATCTCAGGGGGAGAGTGCATATGGTTGCATGTTGCAGAACAAAAAATGAAGGGAACCACGTTAGGATGAGCAAGAAATACTAGAGGAGCATATTTTCAGGGGGATATACAAAATATTGTTGGATACGGTAAAGAAATTTCCAAATACAAAAAACCTTTTCCATTGATGCCAAAGGAGGAGAGGAACGAGACAGGGGGAGACCGAAAGACAAAGGAGACTTGCACGGACTAGTTTAAGATTATGTGTTTCCATCAATGACAAAGGGGGATATTGTTGAGAATATTGTCATTGATTTCAAGATGCATAGCATGTCATTGATGTCGAGTCACAGGCAAGGAATTCAATTCAAGAACTACAGGAAGTTGGGAGATATAATTGTTGATACAACTAACAAAGAGGGAAGAACGGTTGAAATTCTTAAAGAAAAAAGTGAACCATATCGTCAAATGGTAATGGAGACAATTAAAAAGGAAACTTTCAACTTGGGAGATTCAGATATTGATGCTCACATGAAGGAATTTCTCGCTAAAGGAATAATTCGATGATTTTATAATGAAAAATTAAAGGCTCTTAGTTCAGATGCAAATGAAAGTGGTATGAAATCATGTGAAAGGAGTTAACTTTAAGGTTGTGGGGCCCATCACATACTGAATAACGAAGAAGATGAGGCTTATTGAAAATGTAGTGTTAAAAATATCTGGGGGTCCGACATTCTGGTATCCTGGTGGGTAAGATTGATGTCACCTCAGTACCACATGGCATCCTAAAATAGTGCCATAGATCGCCATGTCAGACAGCCAAGTCAATGAATCGATATCAAAGTGAAAATAATGGATGGACAAGATTAATATCTTGGTACATTCAGATTGACGGCTAACATCACCTTCAGATTTGAGTATTCAAAGTTGTAATCTTAATAGAGTAATATGCACTCTAAAATAACAGTATCAAAAAAAAATATTCCTTGATTCTTCATCCACAGGTGGCCATGTGTCAAAATGACAAGTCAACAAAGAGTACGAAGGAGAGATGATGAAAGTAGTGACATCATCATAACGTCAATGCCACATTAGCGTCAGTATCATGTCATCACCATGTCAAATTGACATGAAATCCACATCAGCAGATGTATGTAACCACCTAGGAGAAGACACACGGCAAGTAGAGCTGAAGACAA
>JASDQU010739600.1:238058-257605 GCA_032191745.1 Picea mariana
GTTGTTGACCTTTTCCCTCCAAGTGACTTTTACTTTATTTTATTATTCCTTGATTAAATCACTTAATTAATTAATTAATTAATTAATCATTTTACCTCTAAAAAGTGATTTATCCATCCTTATGGCTTCTCCGGCCACTGAAAGTCACTTCTCATCATCTTATCCTGTAGTGCTCCTCTTTTCGATTCCAATGAGATATTACACTAAGATGTTTCTCCAAGTAATATGCCCATTATGACCTTGTTAATGAAATTAATTAAGATATGACCCATAATAACTCAAAATTACAGAAATTGTCCGAATGCAACGAAACCAAAACCAAGTTGTGCAGAATGGATCCTGATGATGAACAATGCAAGTCGGGCCCAATAAAACCCCTCAATATCTCCCTAACTCTCTGTCACCCCTATATGGGTACTCTAGTAGGCATAACACTCTATAAAGTTATAATGTCCCAAAATGGGGACATTACAAGATGGATTTTAATTTACTTTGGGCATGCTTATTTACCATCTATTGGTTGTGAGTGAGTGTTTTTCATATGTTTGTAATCTTCTTCTTCAATTCATGAGCTTCTAGAGTGTGTGTGTGTGTGCTTGTAGGAAAGCTATTTTTTTCTCACACAGTCCCTATGGGTGTCCAAGCATCCTTATTTTCATCATAATTCAACTTGATTTTGTGTTGCATGTTTCAAACAATTCCAAACAGTTCAAATCGAAGTATTGTTCCCCATCAAATCAATTTCATGCCTAAAACTAGTCTACATTGCACCCTAGTATTTTGAAAACCTATTCTTCATTAAACAATTAGTTTGAAGTGATGGCCATCTTTTCCAAGCATCTAAGAAAAGCACAAATTTGATTCCATGATGTTCATACATATGCAATCATCAATAGAGGGTTCTAGTAATAATATCAATCTCCTACAATCTAACTAGAAAAACAATAGAACGTTTGAATCATTTTTCTTAATTAAACCTTGTATAAAACATGATCCTTCTAACTGTCGTTGCATTTTCATTTTATTGTTTTGGGTAAGCAAAGGAGGTTGTCCGAACCATTATCTAATACCCAGAAGTTGTTGGGGAAAATCTAAGTTTCAAAATGCATTCACTGCAAACGATAATTAGTTATATCACTTACTTTGCTTGATGTTGTGATAATGGTGTTTTCAAATTGACAAACGCATTATTGTACTTAGGTGTAAGATCCATTGTTATGGTTTTTGAACGAGTGGTTTATTATTGTAAATTCAAAGATGTAATGTGAAGATGAATGACTACTAACTTTTTTTCTCTCATTCAATTTTATTTGTGTCTTGTATATGGCTTGGAGCCCATCTTTTAAAATGAAAAATGAATCAAATTCGTGAATGATGCAATTGAAACTAATAATCAAGTTTACTTCTAGCTTGGTAATCATTAGTATTATTTTTCACCTCTGTCGTGTCATATCTTATCTCTTAAGTATCATGGTTTGAGCTTGAGGAAAGATTTTTTATTTGTCTTTGTTTATGAAGTCTATGTTTGTATGAAAAAATGTGTGATAAAAAAGGAGAAAGATGAATATTAGAGCAATCCCCAAACATGGAGACAATAAATTCAAAGGCCGGTACAATTTCCAATACTATGTACCATAGGAGAATGTTTAATTTTCATCCATGGAGCAAGTATGAAAAAAAAAGTCCATAGTCTGCAAGCACTGAGCCAAAGCATCGTAGAAGTGTCTATCATGAACAAGATGACTTGGATGCATAAGCGAGTAAGGAGAAGATATTGGTTAGGGCATAAGACTTGTGCTCAACATGTGACCACAAAGAGTCAAAACATTGTTCATTGATAAGCCTCACTTTCTGTAAAAGAAATTTGTAATTATTAAAAATTTAATTGGATATTGTCTACACAATAAGGTTGAAGAGTCAACATGAGGATAAGACAAAACTTAAAAGGTTGACAGCCCAAGGTGGTTGAAGAGTATAAGGTATCTGAAGAGTCACGATGTTGGAAAGCCAAGTGCCTCAAGCAAAACTTATAAATAGAACCCTTTCCTTCACACAAAAGGTTATCCTTTTGGCATTGTATGCTATCTTCATATGTTAAGAAAGAGATTGTTATTACCGATTGTGTTTATACTCTTGAAGAATTTTGATTCGTTGTGTGCTATGATCTCCTTTCCATGTTCTCTTAGTGCTTGTGGATGTGCACATTCCATCTTGTGACTATTTTCTCATTAGTAGTGTGAACCCTCTCTAATATTTTTCTTGCCAACAACTAACGTTAAGTAAGGACCCTCTTGAGATCTTGTGAACTTTTCTCGATTACTCAAAGCCTTTGGTTTTGTATATTCTTTAGTTAGTGGAATATTCTGTCTATCGTTATATGTTTAATTGCATTTTATTTCAGCCTTGTTACCAATTGGTTTTGTGACACGAAAGCGCTCTTAACAATGGGATATTTCACTTTGGGAAAGAGTTGAGACGGTCTAATTCAGGTTCATTTTTTATGGCAGTGGTGGACTATTCTCCTTACTATCAGTTACTTTTCTAGACTTTGCTCTTTGCTCCTCCAGTTAGGATTTAGCTAGTTGTATTTTTCATTTCCTTGCATCTCATTTCCATATCCATTTTTTCCTCATTATGTTTCTACACAAGCATTTATTAGTTTATGTTAGATTAGGTAAAGAGAATGAAAATAAAATATTACCTTGCATACAATAATTTCGTGTGGAGGACTTAAGGTGAGAAAATGTGGAGCCGACTCATGTAATGTGTTGGGGTCCTATAATCATAGGTAACTCGATTCTTCGACTGCTAATTTGGCATTGCTGCCGTGATGAAGACATTTGGCTCAATTGATTCCATTTTCCCCTCCATCCATTTCGTCTGATCCTTCATCACCCTACTTCATCCTTCATCCACCTCTGCGCCCTCACTCCCTTTCCCATTTGTCTCGTTGACTACATCTCGCCCGCCACTCATCCCTGCATAAACAAACTTAGGATAACAAAATATTGGTTAGTTTAATAAGGTAATTGATAATAAATAAAGGATTAGATTAATTGATAATGTTAGTAGTTAGTAAATAGGTTAATAAAGTTAGTGTAATTAGAATAATAAGTTGTCCCTGAGGTGTAGGACAGTTGGTGACGGAGTGTGTTGTTAAGACGCTTCGTGATGTTAAAGTCACCAGCTCGAAACCTGCAGGGACAAAAAATCCACCCATGTTAAGGGTTGGTGTGGTGTTGACGGGCGAAATTGACCGCTCATCAACTGGAGGGGTGGATCCGGTCCGGGGTTGTCTAAATAACCCAATATGTTTGGATTAATCCACTCCGACAGGTTTAGTGGCTTTGTTGGCTGATCTAAGTCCTAGGAAAGTGAAAGAAAATCTAAACTAAAGAAACTAATCTAAGTGAAAAAAACAACTTCTACAAACTATAAACAAATCTAATATATATATATATATATGCAGTTCACTAACTAATATTATAAAACAATCATTCTACTTATTAAATATTCAGCTATCAATACAATTAAATCCCAATTTTATATGTACAGTATTTACAGAACACAAATTTTGATCGAAATTTGCAAAATCATTTGTAAATTGAGCGAAGCTATTATTTTTGGTTTTTTCTTTATAGTTTTTATAAGAAAGAAATAAAATGAAATCTATCTAAGCTAAGCAATTAAGATAACAATCTGTACTATATATCTATCTAAACTACAGAGAATTCTCAAATTTATTAACTATTAAATTGCAAATAACAAACTGACCTGAAGTAGCGCTTCCTATTTGTCCTGTGCATAGTACTTGATTTAGCTATTGATGGGAGAAAAACCACACCATATTTTCTAACAAGCTTCTCGTAAATAGGAAGCAACGGCGCTCTTGAATACGAATGACAGAACAAACAAGAGGTATAGCAACAACAATTTTATAGTGTACATATCATCACATTTAGATAAATCCCGGTGCGAAGATTTGTACATAACTGTTCATTTAACAAAGAAGATAAACCTTCTATTCATTAAATTAAAACAGGGTAATTGTTGTAAGTAAAATGAGATACATCAAATATGGACAAAACTTAATTCATATTGATCAACCTATAACAAATCTTGATATCTAAAGTAGTCAATAATTTGATTACAAATTAAAATGCACAGAAACTTGAACAAAAATAAGATAAATTGAAGCTAAAGCCGTACAACAAATCCACTTCTATTCAAGTCTGTATAATCATCAGCCCATAGTCTCTGTTCTCCCAAAAGTGATGGTTTGTTTACAAAAAATAATAAGTATATAAAGGCCACAGGATGAAACATCCCCTGTGGAAAATATCAAAAACTGTTTGCAAAAAATATGGGAACAATCTCCCAGATTCCTATTTCTGCCTAAGACTAACAATCTAATCCAAAAACTGTGTAACAAAAGCATGTTCTAAAATTTCCATAATCGATCCAATTCCCATTGAAATTCGTGTGTACCTGTAGATGGACAAAAATAAACAATTTTAGATAGTGTTCAATTGTAAAATCAACAGAAATTTGAATTTTATGACTAGCTACAGAATCTTACGATTCTGTAGCTGGTCATATTTACAAACAAAATCATATTAAATTAATCAAATGGTAATAGAAATGTATGCGATCTATCAAACAACTCTTTTATTACTAATTCAAAACAAACAGAATCGTTTATGCTAATTCAAAAACAACAAAATCACTTATGCTAATTCAAGACAAACCAAATCATTCTAAAATCAATGTTGAAATAACATACCTTGGTTGTAGGGATACGATTCGATCAGGATAATTTCGAGTTAACAATGACAGTGGTTGCCTCAACATTTTTGAACACGATAGAACCTGTGGTCTTTTACCACTTATCGTTAGCTTGCAGCTTATCATTTTCCTTAGACAACACAGTCACCCGGTCCTCCAAGGACTTAATTTGGGATTGCAACAGAGGGACATTTGTATAGTATCGTTGGAGCCATGAGTTGCATTCATCGCACTGTGGTCGATTAGGCCGTGGCATTACAGGTGAGACATCTTTTAAATTACAAGGGGTTCCACTGTCAAAATTGATCCCGGGGAAGTTAGGGCCATCCTTAAGGCACGATGGGAGGTTGGATACGTAGTCATAGGGTTCAACAGAACAGAGGCTGTGTGAGTATGGGTACTCCTCGATAAGAAATCACTCAATCTCATAATCTGAATCTTCACTCAAAACAATAGGCTTCTGGTCTGTGTTTTGTTTGGGCTTATTACGAGCACACCTAGATACCCAGCGTGCAACCTTCTTACCCTTGTTGTTGACATCTGTATTACCCTTTCCCTTTTTTCTTACAGGCCTCTTAACAACATTAGCATTGTCTTTCGAACATGTGTCAGGCAGGGTATTGGGTAGGTCAGCGTTGGGGTAGGTCGATGGTTCGACAATGGGTAGGAGGGTAGGAGGTGGCATGGTAGGCCCGATAAGGGTTTCGATGACCACAGTTTTGTCCACTTGACCACATTTAGGAGTGGAAAAGCCATTCCTCAATAAGAAAACTTCCCAACAGTCACTAGTCAACCTCAAATGATGAATAATAACGATTTTAATCAAACAGTGATGGAATAGGCTGGAATCAACCTTCTCCCTCTTAAATCGTTTAGCCATTTTATACAGACTGCGTAGGAGGTAGTGAGGCATATTCAAAGGGAAATCTATGAAATTCATAAGTAGTCGGAGATGGTAAAGAAACACTAAACCATATCTACCTTTGCAAGTAATGAATTGCTTAATAATGGCCAATAAATCATGCCACCTAGACTTAAGGGCTGTGACTGGCATACCTTTGTCACAACTGATAATTTTCCTCGAGGTAAACAATAGCGGCCATGGCACTTCATCCACCTTCGAATTCTTAAACCATCTCTGCCCTTTGGCTAGCAAACCGGTGGTTGAGCTGAGGAATTCTTCGTTCAATTCGAATTGGATGTCCCCAAATTCAGCCCTGCATCCATCGAATGTGAGGGCGAATTGTTGAGCAACCACGAGGTTGAAACCCTAAAATTTTTGGATGAAAACTAACCATCCATTACTCTCCAACTCCTCACGAGCGTTATCAAATAATAGTAGCGTTTGGATGCCATTGGGTTCTATGCACACTACAGGAGCCATAGCAAAGAGCACACAGTCAACCGGGTAACTGGTGAGGGGGTTTGATAGGGTAAAAACAGGAACAATTCCCACAATTTTCTCAAATCAAGCAGAGCTAGCCCGAGATGCAAGACAAATGTTAATGCTTATGCGTGCGAGGGTGGTGGAATGAATTGAAACCATCCAAAACATTCATTTTGACATGTACAATCAATGACGCCTTGGTAATTCAAATCATTCACATCACAATCCAAAGCTTTGTACACCAAATATCAAATGGATTATTCACATACTCATAGAAATCCATACATACATAACCAAAATATTTTGACCAAATATCCCATAACTATTTGAAAACCATAGTGTTCATAACCAACAATTGGTCCGTATGTTAAATCAACAATAGTATGTGTATGATTTAAAACAAAACAACATGTCTGTTACCCATGATTTTGGTCATCATGATGATGTATTAATGATGGTGTATTCAGCCTCTTCATTAGAACTTTTTCCTGAGAAAAGTTACCTTCATCTCTTTCCATAAATCACATTTTTTAGGACTGTTCACAGGCTGCTAGTATATTTTCCTGTGAGAATGCATGATTCTCGTAGGCTGCCTTAAGCCAGGGTGCGAGAAGTTCACACTGTGTTGAACTGCTAGGGTGTGAACTCTTTCTAAAGAAGGGAAAAAGATGAATTCTCGAAGATTCTAGAAGGGAATCTTCTAGAAGGATGAGATGGCATTCTAATGGTTATCCTAGTACTGGATTCCCTGATATTTTAGGATCATTCTTATCCAAGTAAACAATTCATTATCTCCTATATATTGAGTGAATTCTCATGGAAAAGGTTAAGCAAACAAGGAGAAGCAAGTCTCATTGGAGAATTGGTGAAAGATTGTGTGAAGGACTGAAGCTACAACAGCTAGGAAACTCCAGCAAGTTTATCAAAAGTGGTTGATCTTCTTCCTGCAAGTGAGCAAGTGTGTGTGTCAGAGCCCAGGGCCATTGAAAGGAAGTTTGCAACATCAAGGCTCAGGTTGTAATATTTACTTTCCATTAATATGATACAGTAATATGTCCCTTTCCCATAAAGTTAGTTCCACTTTATTGTATAGCTCCTTGATCGTATACATAGATTGACTGTTGAATAGATTGTGCTTTCTTCACTTCGGTTGGTTTGTATTGTTTTGGTCTTGACTGTACGAGAGAAATGGAGCGAAGCAGGAGCAACAAAGACCACAGGAAGTGATCATAAGGTATGTTCTTTGTTCTTTCCTCCTAGTACATTCAATAGTTAAAATCTAGGGAAAGAGTATTATTCTGTCTTGCTTTGTTCTAGATCCAGGTGGATCTAGGGAGATCGGTTTGTGTTCGCACTTATGGATTTATCCAATAACAAAATTGGCGACTCCACTGGGGATCAATCCCATTTTCTTTATGGATTTTTGTGTTTTTCTATGGCCATTTTCTCTGGTTTAATTTTTCTCCTGTCCTATCAGTCTCTGAGTCTTCAGGATATCCTAATAGACCTTCTTAGTCCAGAAGCCTTTGTTAATTTTGCTTCAATTTTCAAATTTTTTATTATGTTCAGGAATTCTCGCACTACACTTCATTGTAGCCCGTGAGAATTGGTAAGGTTCACACCCTGCCTATAGGTTTCAGTGCGAGGTTATCGCACCCTGCTCAAGGGTCACCTGCAAGAATCAATGATTCTCGCACTGTGTAATATTGCTTGCCTGCGAACATGCTTTTTCAAAATTTTGAATTTGAGTTTTGGTCTTTCTAACTGCCCAGATTAGTTGGATTACCTCTTATGAGTTTCTTATACCTTTGATTGATAACTTTCTTACCTTTGTTTGCATGTATGAACCGTCTTAGGGTTTTAAGGCTTTTCTTGTCATTTTTGGCTTGAATTTCATTTCTTGGCTTTTCTTGGCAAAACCATTCTCTCTGACATCAGACTCTGAGTGTGTTTGATTAGTTAAGATCTAGTGATTGGTTGAAAGTTAAATTTGCTTGGTTTTCTCATTTGTTTATGGTTTGAAAGATCATTTTTCTTTTGCATTTGAAAAGACTACATTGGTTTGCTCTTTATTTTTGTTTTCATTGAAAGAGTAGATTGGGTTATTTGGTTGTTCATTGATTTGATTTTCTGTGCTCTCATTGGTATAGTGAGGGTCCTTTTTGGAAAGTGAACAAAAGTTTTTCTTTCAAAAACTTGTTTTTTGTTGTTAGAAAACATTGAAAAATCAAATTATTGAGATTTCCGAAGCATTTGAAAAAGACACAATAGAGAATTTTCATTTTATAAATGATTGTTTGTATTGGCATTTGAAAGGAAATTTTGCATTGTAGTTCAAGGTTGATCTGGAAAATTTTCTTCTCTCTCCCATATATAGGATTTATTGAACGAAAAGTGTTATATTTCATTCTCATCCTTGCATTATTGGGTCAGAGTCATACAACATAAGTTTCATTTTCGTTACCTTTGAGTAAACAATAGCCTTTAATAACATTGCATAATAATAAAATTTATCTAGTAACTTTTTATAGGGCTTTTTTACACCAACATTTAGCTAGGCTAGTGCTTTGGAGTAGGAAGAGAGATACACTCTCCAAAAGAACAAAACACACAATAGCATCTTGTGTTAGGGAGTGTTAAATTCCATTTGCAACATCTTGTCCTGGGAAGCCCTTCTCACACAAGGGTCAAGCACTAGGTCGCATTGATGTTGGCAGAGTTACTCACCCTGCTTTGTTTACATTAGTGTAGAGATTTCACGTATTACGGGGGTCACTCGGAGGTATACCCACAATGATGAGTGGAAGCCTTTTGAGTTGATTTCGGGCTAGATACCCTGCCCTTGCGTGTGGATCAGACTGTCGACTGTTCCCCCAGGCTTTATTTTTGTTGGTGGTGACCTTAGTGGCTTATCTTTCTAGGTTCTTACCCAAGGTGACTGTGGAGGGGAAATTCTTCACGGTACCTAGAATTGACGTTAACCAAACTCACTCAGGCTCCTTGGAGGGTATACCCACAATTATGTGTGGGAGCTTGCACCAGGGTGTAAGTCCGTTAAGCAGGTCGTCAGCGTAAATTTTCCACTCTAGCCCCACCCCTTCTTGTCTCATTGTTGTGACATTGGATTTCATCACCAACTAGTGGCTTCGATATTAGAAGGTTTTGTTTGCCTAGTGATTTCTTCCTAGATTTTGTTTACTAGCGCGTGTTGTTTGTTTCTCGAAGTTGACCATAGGAATTTCTTCGCGGATCTTGTCACTTGTTTACAATAGCTCCCCCATGTCATTCACATAGAATGCAGGGTTTATCTCCAGAGCATCTGGATGTTTCAAAACCCTTGCCTACAACTACACCTGAGGGCTTTCCTCGGCAAGGTGAAGCCGCAGTTGTTACCACACCATAAGTGGAATCAACTGAATCTATAGAACCTTTTCGAATAACCAATACTAAAGAGGAATTTTGAATTCGTCATGGTGAACGACCCTTTGTGCGATTAAATTCTTCCAGAGAATTAGTTGTTACCTCTTCTGGATCACCCGTTGGGCCTTTTCTCAGTGTAGAAGGCCAAGATCCTTTTTGGTCTGTAGGTGATTTCCACAGGACCCTTTTTAGTCCTGGTTTGCCTATGGTCTCTGAAATCAACCCTCCGGTGTTTTCTGAGACAAAGACTGTACCGGTGAATACCACTTATCACTTTACTCTCCCTGCTAATATGGCCCATCTCGCGAACACTACGAGTGTCCCAAATGGGTTCACTATAGCTGGTCTTCCTCCTATAAACACCCAGCGAATGCCCAATGTCACTCCAACACTACCACCCGGATACCATGCGTTGAATGCTTTGTTGAATGCTTCCAATCCAACACCTCTGCAAACCCCAGCTAGTACTCCTGGTGGTCCTTCTTTTCATGGGCACCCTATTCCCGATTTTATTTCGACACTCCCTCAATTTCCTTTTGGCAATCCTAATCCTAGTGGCACTATCCCGTCCGTTGCACCAAACCTGCAGATTCCCATTGGTGGACAAGGTGGTATGATTCAATTTTCTCTTACCAGACACAATCCAATTACTACACAACCTATGATTGGCACACAACTTTCGGTTGGAACTCCACCTACGATAGGGGGACCAACCCCACCTTTTGGACAAAATATATGTCCTGCTTTGGCCTAGTATTGGAATCAGATGCTACAAAATCTTCCTCAAATGACTGGGGGGCAACAGCATGCCCCTACTATAGGCCAACCATATCCAGATATTCCCAATCCTATTTGGGGTCAGGGTCAGAATGTTCAAACTCAGGTCCCTACTCAAACTCAAGGTTACAATCCTTGGAACTACTATCCTCTCCAACCACCACCGAATCAGCCTGGGTCTTCCCACTATGGGTAGACTGCGTACAGTCCTACTGGTTTGCCGATAGGGATTCCACCCCAAAGTCACCAGTACCCACAGGTGAATCGACAATTACCTTTTCTTGCTACTTTGGATTTGCTAGATTTTTCTAGGATTCTAAATGATCCTATTCATCACTCTCCCCAATGGCCTGCTATTCTAACCAAGCTTCCATCATACATTCCTAAATTCGACGGCAAAGTGGGAGAGGACCCGAACAATCATGTTATGACTTTCACTTATGGTGTTCATCCAACTCATTGATGGATGACTCTATCCGTTTTCATCTTTTTCAACGAACCCTTACTGGTTCTGCTGCGAAGTGGTATATTGAATTGCCACAAGGTTTCTTCTCTGATTTCAACACCCTAGCTATGGCTTTTCTTATACATTACCAGTTACCGATCTGTTATGATACTAGGACTGAGATTTTGACTTCCTTAAAATAGACTAAGGGCACTCATATATCGGATCATATCCATGAGTGGCAAAGGAGACAACGTCTCATTAAACTTGAACTCCCTGATCAGTTACTGGCAGAATGGTTTACAAAATCCTTTATGAACGAAATTGGTAAAGACATTGCCATGGGTGGCATTGTTACGGAGGAGCAGGCTATAAGTCGTGCTCAATATCTTGATCTCGTTTATTCACAAACGGGAACTCTTTACGATTTTCTACCTGAATTACCTCGTCCTGGTACTTCCAGCACTTCAACTACTCCCGCTGCCTCGCATGCAGCTGACGGTGTGATTGGTACTGCACAATCCCACTCACATTCTGTTTCAAGTACAACCCCTAAATATACTTCTTCTAATGTTCAAAATGCTCCATCTCTTGCCACTCCCACCAGCAAAACTTCTGAGGTCAATGTTGTCCAATCTACCCCAGCTGGTAAAAATAAATCTAAAAAGGGGAGATGCAAGAGTACGGAGGGCAAAAATAATAATCAAACAGAGCAAACTAAAACCCCTCCTGTTGAATATTGGGATAAGCGCAAACCACGATACCCTTGCCTTATCTGTGGTGACGATCACTACATGAAGGATTGTCCATGACGTGCCAAGGTCACTAAGTTCCTTCAAGGAACCCCAAAACCATCTACACCGGCAGTCTTGTCCCAACCCTTCCCGTCTCAACAACAGGCTCAGTTGGTCATCCATGACCAACCATCTTCTTCTACGACATCATATGTTTTGATGTATACTAGTGATTCTAAGCAAAACAACATTGCACTCATGACTAGAGCCAAAGATACTCCGTCTAAGGAGAAGGTTGACGATTTACCTCCTGCTTTGGTACAACCCATAGTTCGGTTGAATTTGCCTATCAAGCCATTCAATCGGCAACACCTTCTACCCCTTCTCTTGATGAGTTGTCTCCTGATCCTTTTCATTTTATTTTTCCGACTGACAAGATGATCATGTCTATCATGGAGGACACACCTTGGGACAATGGGCATCATCGTTCCATACTCTTTTTGGAACAACACACTCTTGAGAACTACCAACGGATTTCGGCTCTGTCGACCGTTGTTGTCATATCAACCGTTCCCGGATCTACACATGATGTGTTTTCCGAAGGGAACCTCAGTAATATCTTGCCCATGATTCCCATTGACATATCCATTAAACCTGGAATAGTCAAAAATGTTCATATTGGAGCTTCGTGTTCTCCCAACGAAATTGTCACCTATACATCTATGTTCAAAGAATTTCGTGACATCTTCACCTGGAGCTACGAAGAGATGCCAGGTATCGACCCTACTATTGTTGTACATGAGATAAAGACATACCTCGGAGCTAAACCTGTCTGGCAATCCCTTCGTCCAGTCCACCCACATAAAGCGGAGGCTATCAAGCTCGAAGTTGAAAAACTTCTAAAAGCCGGCTTTATTTATCCAGTGGCTCTGACAGAATGGGTTTCCAACCTTGTACCAATTGATAAGAAAGGTGGCAGTATTCGTGTATGTGTTGATTATAGGGATATTAACAAAGACTGTCCAAAAGACAACTTTCCAACCCCTTTCGTCGATTAGATTGTCGATGACTGTGCCGGAAGTGAAATCTTCTCTCTCATGGATGGTTTCTTCGGCTATAATCAAATTAACATCGCTCCCGAGGACCAACATAAGACTGCTTTTATTTGTCCTTAGGGTACTTTTGCCTATAGGAAACTTCCCTTCGGTCTTAAGAACATTGGCGCGACATTTCAACATGCTATGTCTTATGCTTTCCATGATATAAATCATATCGTTCAACCCTATTTGGATGATTTACCAGCTCATTCTTTGCGCCGAGTTGATCACCCCACTCATCTCTGAGCCATTTTCGTTCATTTTCGGTTCTATCTTATACGTTTAAATCCTAATAAGTGTGTTTTTTGCATAGAATCCGGCCATCTTCTAGGTTTTATCGTTTCGCATCAAGGGATCCGAGTGGATCCTATTAAGGTTGAGGCGATCCTTAAACTCCCTCCTCCTTCTACATTGCACCAGTTGCAAAGTTTTCAAGGGAAAGAAAACTTTCTTCGTCGTTTTATCCCTAATTACGCCGAGATTACTCGTGGTTTTACACAGCTACTAAATAAAGATTCAAAGTTCATCTGGGATACCGTTGCCAACAATTCTTATGAAGCTTTGAAGTTGTCCCTCACGTGAGCTCCGCTTCTCTTTCCTCCCGATTATAGTCATGATTATTTTCTTTATCTTGCTGCCTCGGAGTATACTATTGGCATGGTTCTAGTCCAAGAGGATGATGTGCACGATGAACATGTTATTTATTACTTGAGTCGAAGTCTCACATCAACTGAAATCAAGTATCAACATGTTGAAAAACTGGCCTTGGCTTCCGTTCAAGCCGTCCAACACTTCCAACATTATATCCTCTCAAGGAAAACTACAGTGATTTCTCATTGCAACCCTATGCAACACATTTTGACACGTCAATTGCTAGGGGGTAAATACTCCAAATGGATTGTCATACTCTAGGAGTTTGACTTGGAATTTGATCGTGCCATGTCTAAGAAATCCTTAGTTTTTGCTGAATTGATATGTGATTTTCCTCACTCTGCCATGGAAAATGTAGCAGTAGATTCATTACCTGATGAATCTCTTTTCCTTATTAGCACTGACGATCTTTGGTATGGAGATATCATTATATATCTCCAAACCCAGACTTTCCAGTCTGCTTTATCTAATACTGAACGACGTCGCATACGCTATCAAGCTCGTCAATACATTATCCTCAGGGATACTCTTTACCATCGGGGAATTGACTCTGTTTTGACGAAGCCGAGAAAGCTCTGAATGACTACCATTCCGGAGCATGTGGTGGTCATATGTCTGGGTATGCTACTGCCCAGAAGATCTTACACGTAGGGTATTTTTGGCCTTCCTTGTTCAACGACTGCATTACTGCCATTCAGAAATGCCATGCTTGTCAGACCTACAATCAGAAAATTCAGTCACATCCTGCTCCTCTTCATCCTGTAGTCTCAGTTGGTCCCTTTGCAAAATGGGGCATCAATTTCATGACATGTCACCCTCACTCGGCTGGGGGGCATGGTTACATCATTGTAGCTATTGATTAATTTACAAAATGGGTCGAGGCGATGCCGACATTCGATAATACTGGAAAGACTACAGCGTTGTTTCTTTTTAACCATGTCATAGCTCGTTTTGGTGTTCCCCAAGTTATCGTCACTGATCACGGTAGTCACTTTAGGAATTTTATGATGTTGGAACTTACAGAAAAGTTGGGTCTTCTTCATGATAACTCAATACCCTATTATCCACAAGATAATGATCAAGTCGAAGTGATCAACAAAGTTCTTATAACTATGCTTCGACGGATGATAGGAATTCATAAAACAAGTTGGCACACAATGTTGTTTTCAGCATTGTGGGCATACCAGACATCTATAAAATCCACTACTGGGTTTACGCCTTTTCGATTAGTCTATGGTGTGGAAGCCATTCTTCCTATAGAATGTGAGATACCCTCTCTGAAGCTAGTTGTCAAACTCTTACCCAATGCTTCTACTAAAGAAGAACGTCTATTGTATTTAATGCGATTAGATGAAACTTGACATGATGCCACTCTAGTCATAGAAGCCCAGAAGAAACGTGTCAAGGCATAATTTGACAAGCATGTCAACCCTCGTGTTTTTTCTGAAGGTGATATTGTTCTTCTCTATGAACAGGATTGAGATGTGTTAGGAGCTGGGAAATTCGAACCAATGTGGCGAGGTCCTTATATTGTTCCTTATATTGTTCGCCGAGTTTTGGAAAAAGGAGCATACGAGATGGTAGATTACGATGGTATCCCTTTGAGTGAACCCAGGAATGGGTTGTACTTGAAGAAGTACTATGCATAAATCATTTTTGCACGAGTACTTGTATTTTATGTATCATACTTTGTGTGTATTACTTTAGTTTGCTTTTGACGTTATCTAGTCTCTACCCTTATGTGACGTTGTGTTTGATTGCCAGATGTCGGAGTCTTCTCTACCCTATATTGGCTTCGCTGATGGTGCTAGCCGTAGTACTCGGAACCTAGCTTCCACTGCGTGGGCAATTTATGCCCCAACAAACGAACATGTATCTTTACGAGGTGTATGCCTTGGCCATGCAACCAAAAACATTGTAGAGTATAGCGTCGTTATTGAATTATTGGTTGATGGTATCTCACTCGGAATTTGTCATTTGGTTGTACGAATTGATTCACAGCTTGTAGTACTACAGTTAAGTAATATCTACTCTATTCGAAGTCCTACTTTGTTACGGGTGTATTTGCAAATTCGCCTCTTGGAACGTGATTTTGATCACATTGAATATCAACATATTCCTAGATGTCTTAATACATTAAAAGATGCATTAGCTAATTATGTATTGGACAGACATTTGAACCATTTATAAATTAAGCACATCAAAATTCACACATTATAAAGTAAACCGGTAGAAACCATTTGTATATATAACGATCAAAAGAGTTTTTACAAAAAAGTTTGTCTGAAGACCAAAATATCAAAATTTGAAGCTTATAGCTTCTACAAAATGACGTCATGGATGACGTTCACAGTAACACATGACTGCCCTAGCAACCCTACAGAGCAGTCGACTCATAGCTGCTGATACCCCTACAGTGTGACACTGATCGCGTCGTGGAACCTCTTCCAGAGTCATATCTGGAATGTCAGCTGTCAGGCCCTCTAAATTCTGTTCCACCACCTGATAATCCTCAACATACTATGGTGTTGCTACTACCTCTCCTCGCCTCTGGATAGGAGAAGTGCCAGGAGGTCTATACGGTCCAACATTTGTGTTATCAACAAACAATTTTTTGTTAGTTTTGGATGAACATATAAAACAAAAACATTTGAATATGATAACAATTCACAAAAATATTTGAAAAGAAAAAAATGTGTGTACTTCTTACCAAGGTCTCCCCACTGAGCGTCCTCGGGCAATGCCAAATATGGATCTCCTCGGAAATCCAGCCCAGCATAAGCGTAGTCATCAACCATCAACATCTGTGGTTGAAGCCAGTCAAAAAACATATCATCATATTTGATGATAGGTCCTACTACGTGCCGGGCCATAAGCCAACACCATATCAATATCCGTGGATCCCTGGAACTCGGTATGTTCCACTCCACCTGTAGCCTCAGTAATGGGACCCGCTTGAGGAAGAAGGAGACCAGTAAAGATCCATACCCGAATTGCTTCAGGTCACCCCACCTACATTTGGTTAATTGCTTTTTGATACTGCGAAGAACAGCATCTGCCCAGTTGAATACTCGAGGCTCAGTACACTCGATGGCGTACTAGAAGTAGCTCTGTAATGCCATATGAGGAGTAGAACTCCCAGCCATCCGAGCTATAGTAAAAAGGATAGTGCGGAGGGTCAATTCTTGTACCCCCTAGATAGCCACTTTTCCTTTCTTCCTTTCAGCCTCAGGTACACAGTATTGATTGCAGTACTCACTCATCTTTAGCCCACCACCTCTACTACCGGTCAGGCTGACATAATACCCGCGTCTAGACAATCCTGTCAAAAATTATATGTCCTCAATGTCTATGGATAGGGTGTGAGCTCCCACATGAAAAACCTGTTGATCTGGGTCCCACATACGGACCAGGTACTCTAGTAGTCTGACTTGGACCTTCATGCCTGGGATGCGAAAGTATTTCAAGAGCCCACAATCTCTCAATACATCTATTGTAGGAGGATGATTCTCAGCCATTGCATTATCCTCTTCATGTTCCCTTTCACGCCACTCAAGCACCATGTTGCTGGTTAATTATCTGCACAAGGAACATAAAAGGAGGATTAATAACTTTTTCATGCTTTAGATCTTTTTCATTTGGTTAAAAATTTAAATTTTATTTTGGGTTTTGCGGTTCTCGCAGGTTCCCCATTTTCACAGTACGAGAACCTCGCAGGTGGCTTAAGGCTCACCTACAAGAATGCATCATTCTCGCAGGTCCCATATGGGCTACCTGCGAGAATGCCAGCGCGCATATAGGGCCTAGAAAAACATCTTAAAAATGGACATTTAACCAATGAAATGACAAAATGAAACCATGAAAATGTTAAGGATGAATAGCCTACCTTAATGTCGCAGACGGCTCGCTGAATGGTCTCTTGTAGCTCCCTCAATCTAACACCAAACTCAGAGGGTAAAAGAGGTTTTTTTTGGAGCTCAATAGTGGAAATGTAAAATGGTGTGGTAAAAAAGAGTTTTGACTCATTTTATTTACTTTTACTATATCATTTTGGGTTTTTTGATTATTTATTGACTAAACCCTAATCCCTAATGTCATGTTGAGTGTAATTCTTATAGGCGTGATGATTTTTACAATTTAATACAAAGATATGGACATGTTTTTCTTTTTACATCGCGTGTTTCGATTGTTTTTATGGTTTTTACTTAAAACCTCGAGTGTCATTTTTGTCCATTCTTGCGCTCGTAAATAGTTGAGAATGTGATCGAGCATACTTTTATCACTTTTTCGGGCTCAACAAGGTTATACGAAAAAGGAACCCCCCTGGAGTCCTCTTTAAGCTCTTTTCGGACTCTCTAAACATGAAAAGATTGCCGAGCGACCTTGCTATTTTCACGCTCGATAAAGTATTTGAAATAAGCATCTGGTGAGCGATAATTTATCTCTTTTTCGGTCTTGTCCAGGCTATTTTATGAAAAAGGAACTGAGAGAGTTATCTTTTAAGTGTTTTTCCAAACTCTATAATCTTGAAAAACCTTCGAGTTTACTACCTCTGGACTCGTTAAACAAACATTGACAGACCCTTGATGGGACCGAACCACTCATTCTTAGGGTTCGTTAAATATACTCCGAGGGACTCATCTGAAGGATGAGCTTATATCAACAAGCATATGTTATCCTCCTCAGGCTTGCGTAAAAATAAAGAGGTACTCGCCAGAAATGGTGGGGGAAAATTTGGGAAAGGGATATGTTTCATTTTCGTATTGATTGGCAGTAAGTGTCGCTCTTGAAAATGACACCCCCTATTCATCATTTGAGTTTGGGAAATCCATTTGTCTCTTATTCAATTTACTACAAGGTCATTCCATGTGTCATCTTTGAGTCAATACTGCCGAATCATTGGTTGTGTCATTCATATGTTCAAGAGAAGTCCATCTGAAACCTATATTGAGTCGGCCATCTGCAGTTATCCATTCTCTCCGTGTCGGTCTTCCCTGTGTCCAGTCCAATTTTCAAAATGCTCTGTTTCACCTTCAAACTCTGTTACTCATTTCGTGTCATTGATGGGGGATACATTAAGGCCCTCCTGTGACAAGTTTTGTTCCGTCAAATTCAACTCATTATCCAGAATCGAGACTTAGAAATTATTTAATACCTTGGAGCTTCCATGCCTCAATGGCAAGTTTCCTCGCTCTCGACAGTGGGTTTACATCATTGACCCCTTATTGAAAGATTCTGTCGGATGTTCAACATCAACTCATTTATTCACACTCAATGGATTGTATTATGGTACCTTGGAAGTCATTGACATCAATGGTGATTTTCCTCGCACTTGTTAACGGTTTCATCAATAACTGGTAATCAATTGGTTTCTACCATGTTTGACTTCAAAACATGTAATCACATGGTTAGATTCATACTTTGGGTGATGAGATTGAAGACCTTGGATATTATCTTTGTGATCTAGGTTGCGATAGGAGTATGTATAATTTGCGACACATAGATCCACTGTGTATGTTTCGTGGCTATGTTGTCTTGATTTGAAATTTCTCGCATAGATCCACAGTGTATTCCGGTGGCTATGCTATATTTTGACGGCATGGATCCACAGTGTATGATTGGTGGCCATGACCCATGTCTTTAATGTCATCAATATATGATCTAAGTATGGGTATGACTACCTTAGAATTGATATATATATGATTTTCTGCATATGCTTGGTTGCTCACAGGTTTCCGATTAGATGTGCTCCTGGTTCCTGACACACACATGCAGCTTACAAAGTATATCGGCTGTCACTGGTTCCAACCTCATACTTTGGGGGGAATTTTGTTACCCATGATTTTTTTCATCATGATGATGTATTAATGATGGTGTATTCAGGCTCTTCATTAGAACTTTTTCCTGAGAAAAGTTACCTTCATCTCTTTCCAGAAGTCACATTTTTTAGGACTGTTCGCAGGCTGCTAGTATATTTGCCTGCGAGAATTCATGATTCTCGCAGGCTACCTTAAGCTAGGGTGTGAGAAGTTCGCACTGTGTTGAACTGCTAGGGTGCGAACTCTTTCTAAAGAAGGGAAAAAGATGAATTCTCGAAGCTTCTAGAAGGGAATCTTCTAGAAGGATGAGATGGCATTCAAATGGTTATCCTAGTACTGGATTCCCTGATATTTTGGGATCATTCTTATCCAAGTAACCAATTCATTCTCTCCTATATATTGAGTGAATTCTCATGGAAAAGGTTAAGCAAA
>JASDQU010739600.1:271699-288455 GCA_032191745.1 Picea mariana
CACAATCACAAGAGACACAACATTTATCCTGGGAAACCCTCTAGGAGAAGAAAACCCAACAAAACTTCCTTATTATAGATAGCCAATACAATAACAAGTGATAACTCAAACAAGTACATAAAGTCCTCTCCCAAAGATGCACCTCTCTCTCTCTCTCTTATCCAAATGCAGCTTTGAAACTTGTCTCTCATAGAACAAGTGAGTGTGTGTCTCAGTGAGGCGCTAGCCTCCTTATTTATACAAGATTGGCACGTGTGGAAGTGTCTTTTCACTGGCAGGGCCGAATTCTTCTTTTGTGTGGTTATAACCACCTTTATTATATTTCAAGGATTCTCTAATATATTATGGGGCCGACTTCTCTTTCTTCCTTTCTTCCTATTACAATTACATTATGACCAATCCACAAAAGGGGATTTGGTCCTTTACAGTAGCCGACATGATCAATCCACAACCGGGATTGATCCAATGAATAATATATCAAATAATAATTAAAATACACTTTGCAGTTACATTATCTCAACAATTTTGAGAACGGAATGAAGGAGGAGATATAAAAATGAAATATACATAGATATTGCAATAAAAAAAGAAATACAGTAATGCACAAATGTTATTAATGATGGAATGTACAAAAACTGTAAAATTAGATAGTGAATGACTCGCTAGAATGGTGGTATCTTATCTCTGAGAAGAGATGTGATGGCTATGCTCATTCACAATAAGATGATTATGTTTACAATGAGGCTCTAGAGGCCTTTTTAACATAATGAAAATCAAAAACCGTAACCCCGGGAGATGAAATACCAAAACGTTTGCAGGCCCCGATGAGGGTAGTTAGTATGTCAACTTCCCAAGGGCATAACTTTTGCATAAAATATCCGTTTGGGATGCACGATAGCTTGTTTGGAAGGTATATTCGAGGAATACACATTTTTCTATCACACTTTGGCTAAATCCTATAGTGTAACTGTGGAAGGCCCAAGAAACACTGTTTAGGGCCTCAAAACGGCCCCGAAAGTTTAGGACATGAAATGTTGTAGAAAAATTGCCAAGGTGGAAACCCTTGTTTTGAGCCAGTGGAATAGGTGGGTGGCCACTGATTTTCATTTGGATAAATCCTCCCCCCTTAGGAAGAAATGGTATTCATTGCGTGAAGTCCCCGGGGAAGATTTTTCTAAATCTAAACCTTGGTGAGCCGCTTGCCTTGTTGAAGAATTTGTATTGCTTAGCTTGTTGAAGGTTTTTATGAACTTGTTGTTGGAGGGGTTGGGTCTATTTCACCAATCTGGATACATGATATGTTGGAGTGTGGGAGGACTATGTTAGTGAAGATGCAACATGAAGAACATGAAGGTATTTATCAGAACTTGGTTTGACTAGGTAGTGTGGAGGCACGCCCGTAGGTGCAATATGAATATCTTGGTGCTCTTATACCAACTTTTTTATCTGCTTCTGCTGGATAGAAGGGTCTTGGTTCGATATTGTAGTGGTTACAATGTCCTTCTCTTCTAACCAGGTTGTGAATAGGACAAAAATTTTGGTATGAGAGATTACTATGAGGAACTATTTTGTCGATACAGTAGTTAGAACTACCTCTGGTATCTTGTAGGCTTGACCCCCAAGAGTAATAATGATGCTACAAGGTAGAGACTCATAAACAACATTATGCCTCCACATATATGGTTGGCGTAACATAAAATCACAGATTTCCATTGGCGAAACATCACACAGTACCCCATCCTTGAAAGGCTTGATGTCATATGACAGGTGACACTGTTGACTGAGATGAAGATCTCGTCCACGGCGGAGCCATCCAATGTTGTATGGTTGTAGGTATGGTGTTGTCGCAAATCCAATTGCATGAGGACCTGTATTGAGATGATCTTCTTCTTGCTTCTTCTATCAACATTAAAATTTAACAACGTCCCCTTCACCCACATCAGTGAATGGAAAAGGTGTTCCCCCTCCTCAGGATCCCCTGGTTCTTCTAGTTGGATTGTTTTGGTCACGACAATAGCAGTGGGTTCTCCATCAATTATCTATCTCCTTTTATTGTTGTCTAAATTGAATTCCAAGTTGAGGCTCGAATTTGTTTCTTTGATCTCGGCCAAAAATGATTGTTTCGAGTGACATTCATCAGTGTTGTGCCAAGGGATTTTGTGGAAGTCGCACCACTTCCTAGTGTCCTTCTTCATCTTCTCGTTACCCTTCTTTTCCCATGGCTTGGACTAGTTTTTTTGAGGTTGTGACTTAGGGTTTCCCTTACCATACTTTGGTTGTTGTGGATTTGAAAACTCAAATTCCTGCTTGTTTTGCTGCTTAAATATCTACTTGATTTTGACAACATATATATAAGTGGCTCCTAGTAAAGAGATGTCCAGAAATTCCATTTTAGTTTGGATGCACCTCTGTAGATCCCCATGGTATTTCAGATCCAGATGACGCTAAGAGTATTTTATCCCATATTGGTGCACAAGTTATGGAAGGAATTTGTGAACTTTGGCACTGTTTGGTCCCAGTTTTGATGCAAAGTAGTCCATCTCATGTACCGATCATCATAGTTTTCCACAAGGTAATATTGTTGCTTGAACACATCCATAAAAAATCCCCAAGTGTGCTCAACTGCAAATATTCCAAACTCCTTTGTGGAATTTTTCTCCCTGTAATTTTCCCACCAATGTTTGACATGCGAGAGAGCCTTAAAGAGCACAAAGGTGATATTTTCTCTGTCGAAAAAATTGTGAACAAAGAAATAACCTTTTGCCAAATTTAACCATTTTTCCAAAGCATTCACATCGATCTAACCTTGAAATACGAGAATATCAAAACTGACGTGTACCTTGAATGGGGTAGAATTTCCAAAGAGACCACTTGATGAAGACGTTCCTGTTATTGTAAAAAATCGTTGAAGGATCTGCGAAAAATTTCCCAACATCTCATTCCTCTATTGCACCAGGGCTTCCACGAGAAACAACTAGATGAGATCTTCTTCTCCCTCATTCCTCTTATCTTCTGCCATGGGAGTCCGCTTGGGTTGGTGAGAGAGGTTATCCTCAAGAGAAACTATCTCGAGACCCAACTCTCTATACCCGGACCTCGTTAGGGACATGCACTAAGAAACAAAAACAGAGTATCTTTCTCTGATACCACTGATCCGAACTTTTAGAGAATGAAATGAAGGAAGATATATAACAATTAAATATACAAATATATTTAAATAAACATAGAGATACAAAAATGCACAATTTTTATTAATGAAAGAATGTACATAAACTGTAAAACTACATAGTGAATGACTTGCTAGAATTGTGGCAGCTTATCTCTAAGAAGAGATGTGATGGATACCCTCATTCACAAGAAGATGATGATGTTTACAATGAGGATCTAGAGGTATTTTTAACATAAATAAAATCCAAAACCCTAACCACAAAAGATGAAATTCCAAAAAGGTTTGTGGTCCCCGATGGGGGTAGTTGGTACGTTAACTTCCCAAGGGCGTAATTTTTTCATACGATCTTCAATTGGGGCACATGATAGCTCGTTTGAAATTTTTATCCTAGGAATACACATTTTATCATCACACTTTGGCTAAAACCTACAGTGTGACTCTGGCAGGCCCAAAAAAATGTTTTTAAGACCTCAAAATGGCCCCGAAAGTTTAGGACCCAAAAATATACAGAGAAACTACCAAGGTGGAAACCGTTGTTTTAAGCCAGTGGAATAGATGGGTGGCCACCGATTTCTGTCTGGATCATCTATTTTCTTTCCATCAATTGATTAGTAGGCCACCTAACCATCTTCTTCATTATCCAACCACATCTATGGTTTCCTTCAATTTCTTGTAGAAGTTATTCCACATAATTGAGTTGTTACTTTAACTCAATCATTTACGTTACAAATTATTCATCACACATTCTCTTCTTGCCATTTTCTTTGGAATATTATTCCGATGAATTTCCTTAATCATCTTCACCTTTCCTTTTTTTACCTTTCCCATGCCCACTGTGAGCTGCAACCAAGCCTTCTCCTTGTAACAAGTCTCCTAACCTTGCTACTCAATACCTCATCAAGATTTCTCCTGAGCTTGACCTCTTGGAGTTTCTAGTTCTTTCCTCTAGAACCCTCTGAGCATCCTCTAATCTTGTTGGCATAGAGGCAGACCCAAGGTTCAGCTCCACGATGGCACCAACAAGCCCTAACTATTGGCCCTTACAGAAACACCTGCGAGGCAGATGCAGTCTCACCCGAAGCAGCTATGGGGGGGTTGCAGGACAAAGATGTCTACAACCAAAGGGAATATCAAGTGGATCGAATACAAGAATAAAAAAAAATTTATATATCACTTACCAGCTCAGATCTACCTCGCACAACTATTTGTCATATCTAACACAACAATACAATAACAGTATATGAAATGACAAAGACACAACATCAATCACGCACAACACAAGATATGTGTGGTTCACCCTCTCTCTACGGCTACATCCAGAGAACTGTGCTCTATAATATATTAAGATGAAGCATACAGTTCTTGTTTGCGCTCTTAGCTAGAAGATCTTGTTTATTCTCCCTTTTGTCTCTCCCCTTCCTGCGCACTCAGCTGCAGGGATGATCTTCGCACCTAGTTGAAGATATTACAATACTAGAAGGCTCTTACACTTAGCACTTCTCTCTCTCACAATATTAATCACTCATGCCAATAAAAAACTAGAACGAACAATACCAAGAACAAAAACAACCCATCCCAGGTCCTTTAGACCTCTTTTTATACATTACAATAGTTCTCGGGCAGCCTTAGGCCGAAAACTAAGTGTCAAAACCCTAGGTCAACTTGACCTGCGTTTTCATAGCTTTGCCAACCTGTCTTTCCTTCCTTATCACGTAGTGCTCCAAAGCATCCAATGGTGTATTTTTCGGCCTAAAAATTTTCTCTGTCGAAAAAATTGTGAACAAAGAAATAACCTTTTAGCAAATTTAGCCATTTTTCCAAAGCATTCACATCGATTTGACCTTGAAATACGAGAATATCAAAATTGACTTGTACCTTGAATGGGGTAGCATTTCCAAAGAGACCGCTTGATGAAGACGTTCCTATTATTGTCAAAAATCGTTGAAGGATTTGCGAAAAATTTCCCAACATCTCATTCCTCTATTGCAGCAGGGCTTCTACGAGAAACAACTAGGTGAGATCTTCTTCTCCCTCATTGCTCTTATCTTCTTCCATGGGAATCCTCTTGGGTTGGTGAGAGAGGTTGTCCTCAAGAGAAACTATCTCGAGACCCAACTCTCTATACCTGGACCTCGTTAGGGACATGCACTAAGAAACGAAAATAGAGTATCTTTCTCTGATACCACTGATCCGAATTTTTTGAGAATGAAATGAAGGAAGAGATATAACAATTAAATATACAAATATATTTAAATAAACATAGAGATACAAAAATGCACAATTTTTATTAATGAAAGAATGTACATAAACTGTAAAATTACATAGTGAATGATTTGCTAGAATTGTGGCAGCTTATCTCTAAGAAGAGATGTGATGGATACCCTCATTCACAAAAAGATGATGATGTTTACAATGAGGATCTAGAGGTATTTTTAACACAAATAAAATCCAAAACCCTAACCGCAAAAGATGAAATGCCAAAAAGGTTTGTGGGCCCCGATGGGGGTAGTTGTTACGTTAACTTCCCAAGGGCGTAACTTTTGCATACGATCTTCATTTGAGGCACATGGTAGCTCGTTTGAAATTTTTATCCTAGGAATACACATTTTGTCATCACACTTTGGCTAAAGCCTACAATGTGACTCTGGCAGGCCCAAAAAAACGTTTTTAGGACCTCAAAATGGCCCCGAAAGTTTAGGACCCGAAAAGATACAGAGAAACTACCAAGGTGGAAACCGTCATTTTAAGCCAGTGGAATAGGTGGGTGGCCACCGATTTTTGTCTGGATCATCTATTTTCTTTCCATCAATTTCTTAGTAGGCCACCTAACCATCTTCTTCATTATCCAACCACATCTATGGTTTCCTTCAATTTCTTGTAGAATTTATTCCACATAATTGAGTTGTTACTTTAACTCAATCATTTCCGTTACAAATTCTTCATCACTCATTCTCTTATTGCCATTTTCTCTGGAATATTATTCCAATGAATTTCCTTAGTCATCTTCACCTTTCCTTTTGTTACCTTTCCCATGCCCACTGTGAGTTGCAACCAAGCCTTCTCCTTGTAACAAGTCTCCTCACCTTGCTACTCAATACCTCATCAAGATTTCTCCCGAGGTTTACCTCTTGGAGTTTCTGGTTCTTTCCTCTAGAACCCTTTGAGCATCCTCTAATCTTGTTGGCAAAGGGGCAGACCCAGGGTTCATCTCCACAACCGCACCAACAATCCCTAACTATTGGCCCTTCCGGAAACACCTGTGAGGCAGATGCAGTCTTACCCGAAGCAGCTATGGGGGGGTTGTAGGACAAAGATGTCTACAACCAAAGGGAATATCAAGTGGATCGAATACAAGAATAACACAACAATTATATATCACTTAGCAGCTCAGATCTACTCCGCACAATTATCTGTCAGATCTAACACAATAATATAATAACAGTATATGAAATGACAAAGACACAACATCAATCACGCAAAACAAAAGATATGCATGGTTCACCCTCTCTCTAGGGCTGCATCCACAGAACTGTGCTCTATAATATATTAATATGAAGCATACAGTTCTTGCCTGTGCTCTTAGCTAGAAGATCTTCTTTATTCTCCCTTTTTTCTCTCCCCTTCCTACGCACTCAGCTGCAGGGATGATCTTCACACCTAGTTGAAGATATTACAATACTAGAAGGCTCTTACACTTATCACTTCTCTCTCACACAATATTAATCACTCATGCCAATAAAAAAACTAGAACAAACAATACCAAGAAAAACAACAACCCATCCCAGGTCCTCTAGACATCTTTTTATACATTACAATAGTTCTCGGGCAGCCTTAGGACGAAAACTAAGTGTCAAAACCCTAGGTCAACTTGACTTGCATTTTTAGGGCTTTGCCAACCTGTCTTTCCTTCCTTATCGCGCAGTGCTCCAAATCATCCAATGGTGTATTTTTTGGCCTAAAAATTTTCTCTATCGAAAAAATTGTGAACAAAGAAATAACCTTTTGGCAAATTTAACCATTTTTCCAAAGCATTCACATCGATTTGACCTTGAAATACGAGAATATCAAAATTGACTTGTACCTTGAATGGGGTAGCATTTCCAAAGAGACCACTTGATGAAGACGTTCCTGTTATTGTCAAAAATCGTTGAAGGATTTGCGAAAAATTTCCCAACATCTCATTCCTCTATTGCACCAGGGCTTCCATGAGAAACAACTAGATGAGATCTTCTTCTCCCTCATTCCTCTTATCTTCTACCATGGGAGTCCGCTTGGGTTGGTGAGAGAGGTTTTCCTCAAGAGAAACTATCTCGAGACCCAACTCTCTATACCCGGACCTCGTTAGGGACATGCACTAAGAAACGAAAACAGAGTATCTTTCTTTGATACCACTGATCCGAATTTTTTAAGAATGAAATGAAGGAAGAGATATAACAATTAAATATAAAAATATATATAAATAAACATAGAGATAAAAAAATTCACAATTTTTATTAATGAAAGAATGTACATAAACTGTAAAATTACATAGTGAATGACTTGCTAGAATTGTGGTAACTTATCTCTAAGAAGAGATGTGATGGATACAGTCATTCAAAAGAAGATGATGGTGTTTACAATGAGGATCTAGAGGTATTTTTAACATAAATAAAATCCAAAACCCTAACCCCAAAAGATGAAATGCCAAAAAGGTTTGTGGGCCCCGATGGGGGTAGTTGGTACGTTAACATCCCAAGGGCGTAAATTTTGCATAAGATCTTCATTTGGTGCACATGATAGCTCGTTTGAAAGTTTTATCCTAGGAATACACATTTTATCATCACACTTTGGCTAAAGCCTACAGTGTGACTCTGGCAGGCCCAAAAAAACGTTTTTAGGGCCTCAAAATGGCCCCGAATGTTTTGGACCCGAAAAGATACAGAGAAACTACCAAGGCGGAAACCATTGTTTTAATCCAGTGGAATACGTGGGTGGCCACCGATTTATGTCTGGATCATCTTTTTTCTTTCCATCAATTGCTTAGTAGGCCACCTAACCATCTTCTTCATTATCCAACCACATCTATGGTTTCCTTCAATTTCTTGTAGAAGTTATTACACATAATTGAGTTGTTACTTTAACTCAATCATTTTCGTTAGAAATTCTTCATCACTCATTCTCTTCTTGCCATTTTCTCTGGAATATTATTCCGATGAATTTCCTTAGCCATATTCACCTTTCCTTTTGTTACCTTTCCCATGCCCACTGTGAGTTGCAACCAAGCCTTCTCCTTGTAACAAGTCTCCTCACCTTGCTACTCAATACCTCATCAAGATTGCTCTTGAGCTTGACATCTTGGAGTTTCTGGCTCTTTCCTCTAGAACCCTCTAAGCATCCTCTAATCTTGTTGGCACAGGGGCAGACCCAAGGTTCAGCTCCACGAGCGCACCAACAAGCCCTAACTATTGGCCCTTCCTGAAACACCTACGAGGCAGATGCAGTCTCACCCGAAGCAACTATGGGGGGGTTGCAGGACAAAGATGTCTACAACCAAAGGGAATATCAAGTGGATCGAATACAAGAATAACACAACATTTATATATCACTTACCAACTCAGATCTACTTCACAGAACTATCTGTCAGATCTAACACAACAATACAATAACAATATATGAAATGACAAAGACACAACATCAATCACGCACAACACAAGATATGCGTGGTTCACCCTCTCTCTAGGGATACATCCACAGAACTGTTCTCTATAATATATTAAGATGAAGCATACAGTTCGTGTCTACGCTCTTAGCTAGAAGATCTTCTTTATTCTCCCTTTTGTCTCTCCCCTTCCTGCGCACTTAGCTGCAGGGATGATATTTTCACCCAATTGAAGATCTTACAATACTAGAAGACTCTTACACTTATCACTTCTCTCTCACACAATATTAATCACTCATGCCAATAAAAAACTAGAACGAACAATACCAAGAACAACAACAACCCATCCCAGGTCCTTTAGACCCCTTTTTATACATTAGAATAGTTCTCGGGCAGCCTTAGGCCGAAACCTAAGTGTCAAAACCCTAGGTCAACTTGACCTCCATTTTTATGGCTTTTCCAACCTGTCTTTCCTTCCTTATCGCGCAGTGCTCCAAAGCATCCAATGGTGTAATTTTCAGCCTAAAAAGTTTCTCTGTCGAAAAAATTGTGAACAAAGAAATGACCTTTTAGCAAATTTAACCATTTTTCCAAAGCATTCACATCGATCTCACCTTGAAATACGAGAATATCAAAATTGACTTGTACCTTGAATGGGGTAGCATTTCCAAAGAGACCTCTTGATGAAGACGTTCCTATTATTGTCAAAAATCATTAAAGGATTTGCGAAAAATTTCCCAACATCTCATTCTTCTATTGCACCAGGGCTTCCACGAGAAACAACTAGGTGAGATCTTCTTCTCCCTCATTCCTCTTATCTTCTGCCATGGGAGTTCGCTTGGGTTGGTGAGAGACGTTGTCCTCAAGAGAAACTATCTCGAGACCCAAATCTCTATACCCGGACCTCGTTAGGGACATGCACTAAGAAACAAAAACATAGTATCTTTCTCTGATACCACTCATCCAAATTTTTTGAGAATGAAATGAAGGAAGATATATAAAAATTAAATATACAAATATATTTAAATAAACATAGAGATACAAAAATGCACAATTTGTATTAATGAAAGAATGTACATAAACTGTAAAATTACATAGTGAATGACTTGCTAGAATTGTGGCAGCTTATCTCTAAGAAGAGATGTGATTGATACACTCATTCACAAGAAGATGATGATGTTTAAAATGAGGATCTAGAGGTATTTTTAACATAAATAAAATCCAAAACCCTAACCCCAAAAGATGAAATGTCAAAAAGGTTTGTGGGCTCCGATGGGGGTAGTTGGTACGTTAACTTCCCAAGGGCGTAAATTTTGCATACGATCTTCATTTGGGGCACATGATAGCTCGTTTGAAATTTTTATCCTAGGAATACACATTTTATCATCACACTTTGGCTAAAGTCTACAGTGTGACTCTGGCAGGCCTAAAAAACCATTTTTAGGGCCTAAAAATGGCCCAAAAGTTTAGGACCCAAAAACATATAGAGAAACTACCAAGGTGGAAACTGTTGTTTTAAGCCAGTGGAATAGGTGGGTGGCCACCGATTTCTATCTGGATCATCTGTTTTATTTCCATCAATTGCTTAGTAGACCACCTAACCATCTTATTCATTATCCAACCACATCTATGGTTTCCTTCAATTTCTTGTAGAAGTTATTCCACATAATTGAGTTGTTACTTTAACTCAATCATTTCCATTACAAATTCTTCATCACTCATTCTCTTCTTTACATTTTCTCTGGAATATTATTCTGATGAATTTCCTTAGTCATCTTCACCTTTCCTTTTGTTACCTTTCCCATTCCCACTGTGAGCTACAACCAAGCCTTCTCCTTGTAACAAGTCTCCTCACCTTGCTACTCAATACCTCATCAATATTTCTCTTGAGCTTGACCTCTTGGAGTTTTTGGTTCTTTCCTCTAGAACCCTCTGAGCATTGTCTAATCCTATTGGCACAGGGGCAGACCCGGGGTTCAACTCCCCAAGCACACCAACAAGCCCTAACTATTGGCCCTTCCGGAAAAATCTGTGAGGCATATGCAGTCTCACCCGAAGCAACTATGGGGAGGTTGCAGGACAAAGATGTCTACAACCAAAGGGAATATCAAGTGGATCAAATAGAAGAATAACACAACACTTATATATCACTTACCAGCTCAGATCTACTCCACACAACTATCTGTCAAATCTAACACAACAATACAATAACAGTATATGAAATGACAAAGACACAACATCAATCACACACAACACAAGATATGTGTGGTTCACCCTCTCTCTAGGGCTATGTCCACATAACTGTGCTCTATAATATATTAAGATGAAGCATACAGTTATTTTCTGCGCTCTTAGCTAGAAGATCTTCTTTATTCTCCCTTTTGTCTCTCCCCTTCCTGCACACTCAGCTGCAGGGATGATCTTCGCACCCAGTTGAAGATCTTGCAATACTAGAAGGCTCTTACACTTAGCGCTTCTCTCTCACACAATATTAATCACTCATGCCAATAAAAAAACTAGAACAAATAATACCAAGAACAACAACAACCCATCCCAGGTCCTTTAGACCTTTTTTTATACATTACAATAGTTCTCGGGCAGCCTTAGGCCAAAACCTAAGTGTCAAAACCCTAGGTCAACTTGACTTGCATTTTCAGGGCTTTTCCAACCTGTCTTCCTTCCTTATCGCGTAGTTCTCCAAAGCATCCAATGGTGTATTTTTCGGCCTAAACATTTTCTCTGTCAAAAGAATTGTGAACAAAGAAATAACCTTTTAGCAAATTTAACCATTTTTCCAAAGCATTCACATCGATCTGACCTTGAAATACGAGAATATCAAAATTGACTTGTACCTTGAATGAAGTAGCATTTCCAAAGAGACCTCTTGATGAAGACGTTCCTGTTATGGTCAAAAATCATTGAAGGATATGAGAAAAATTTCCCAACATCTCATTCCTCTATTGCACCAGGGCTTCCACGAGAAACAACTAGATGAGATCTTATTCTCCCCCATTCCTCTTATCTTCTGCCATGGGAGCCCGCTTGGGTTTGTGAGAGAGGTTGTCCTCAAGAGAAACTATCTCGAGACCCAACTCTCTATACCCGGACCTCGTTAGGGACATGCACTAAGAAACAAAAACAGAGTATCTTTCTCTGATACCACTGATACGAATTTTTTGAGAATGAAATGAAGGAAGAGATATAAAAATTAAATATACAAATATATTTAAATAAACATAGAGATACAAAACTGCACAATTTTTATTAATGAAAGAATGCACATAAACTGTAAAATTACATAGTGAATGACTTGCTAGAATTGTGGCAGCTTATCTCTAAGAAGAGATGTGATGGATGCACTCATTCACAAGAAGATGATGATGTTTACAATGAGGATATAGAGGTATTTTTAACATAAATAAAATCCAAAACCCTAACCCCAAAAGATGAAATGCCAAAAAGGTTTGTGGGCTCCGATGGGGGTAGTTGGTACGTTAACTTCTCAAGGGCGTAAATTTTGCATACGATCTTTATTTGGGGCACATGATCGCTCATTTGAAATTTTTATCCTAGGAATACACATTTTATCATCACAATTTGGCTAAAGTCTACAATGTGACTCTGTCAGGCCCAAAAAAACGTTTTTAGGGCCTTAAAATGGCCCCAAAAGTTTTGGACCCGAAAAGATACAGAGAAACTACCAAGGCAGAAACCGTTGTTTTAAGCCAGTGGAATAGGTGGGTGGCCACCGATTTTTGTCTGGACCATCGATTTTCTTTTCATCATTTGCTTAGTAGGCCACCTAACCATCTTCTTCATTATCCAACCAAATCTATGGTTTCCTTCAATTTGTTGTAGAAGTTATTCCACATAATTGAGTTGTTACTTTAACTCAATCATTTCTGTTACAAATTCTTCATCACTAATTCTCTTCTTGCCATTTTCTCTGGAATATTATTCCGATGAATTTCCTTAGTCATCTTCACCTTTCCTTTTTTTACCTTTCCCATGCCCACTGTGAGTTGCAACCAAGCCTTCTCCTTGTAACAAGTCTCCTCACCTTGCTACTCAATACCTCATCAATATTTCTCCTGAGCTTGACCTCTTGGAGTTTTTGATTCTTTCCTCTAGAACCCTCTGAGCATCTTGTAATCTTGTTGGCACAGGGGCAGACCCAGGGTTCATCTCCACGAGCGTACCAACAAGCCCTAACTATTGGCCCTTCCAGAAACACCTGCGAGGAAGATGCAGTCTCACCCGAAGCAGCTATGGGGGGGCTGCAAGACAAAGATGTCTACAACCAAAGGGAATATCAAGTGGATTGAATACAAGAATAACACAACATTTATATATCACTTACCATATCATATCTACTATGCACAACTATCTGTCAGATCTAACACAACAATACAATAACAGTATATGAAATGACAAATACACAACATCAATCACGCACAACACAAGATATGCGTGGTTCACCCTCTCTCTAGGGCTACATCCACAGAATTGTGCTCTATAATATATTAAGATGAAGCATAAAGTTCTTGTCTGCACTCTTAGCTAGAAGATTTTCTTTATTCTCCCTTTTGTCTCTCCCCTTCCTGCGCACTCAGCTACGGGGATGATCTTTGCACCCAGTTGAAGATCTTACAATACTAGAAGGCTCTTACACTTAACACTTCTCTCTCACACAATATTAATCACTCATGCCAATAAAAAATCTAGAACAAACAATACCAAGAACAAAAATCTGAGGTCCTTTAGACCTCTTTTTATACATTACAATAGTTCTCAGGCAGCCTTAGGCTGAAACCTAAGTGTCAAAACCCTAGGTCAACTTGACTTGCGTTTTCAGGGCTTTGCCAACCTGTCTTTCCTTCCTTCGCACACAGTTCTCCAAAGAATCCAATGGTGTATTTTTCTACTTGTTGAGTTGTCCACGATCTGTCTTCCTTGTTAATCTTTCATCCTCGGTCTCCTCGTCCAATGAATTGCTTTCTCTTACTTCGCTCCGTCTTTTCTGCTATTTTTCTCACTTCGACCCAGTATCAATCACTGTGTCTTCCGTGCAGTTAGCATTTTTCCTTTTCTTCCTTAATATTCGCTTAATTCCATACCCAAGGGCCAGCAGGCCCCCAACACTCACATGTGACTCATCTCGAGGCACTTTAGATCTGATCCTTCTATTTTTCTTCGACTTCAGACTGCGCAGAGAAGCCTTTGCTTTTAGCTCTATACCTCCTTTCCTTCCTTGTGCAGAATGTCTTTTCTGTGTCTGGTACCCAGTTTCAACTGCACCTAGTACCTAGAACCTTTTCCTCATGCTTTTACTGAGAGCTGGGAGGCAATTGGTTGTCATAATACAATTTCAACCGGCTCCCATTCACCAAACCTTCCTTCCATTCTCCATTCAAAGTCTTCAGTTACGGAACTCCTCCTTCTATAACATAGGCAACTTCATATGGTCTGAGCCAATGCGTTCTGAAATTTCTTGGATGCTTCATGAACTTGTTTTCATATACCAATACCAGATCTCCTTTCTTAAATGCCTTGTTCTTGATGTGTCTGTCATCATAAGCCTTCTCTCTTTCCTTCTATACTTGCTGATGGAATCCTGCAATAAATCTATCTTCTTCTAGTTATAACAACTATGCAAGCCTCTCTCTAACAGTGCCAGTGTCATCCATATCTGTAAAGGAAATGATTCTTAGGCTTGGTACCAAATATTCCATTAGGACAATGACTTCAAGANTGCTGGTACTCTTAAATCCTAGTCATCCATGTTCACACTGCAAATCTTCGTTAGAGTTGTCTCCAAGATCTTGTTGAATGCTTCAACTATCCCATTCACTTGTGGATGGTAAGGCATGCTCTTCTGATGGTGGACTGCAAATTCCTTAGTCAAGGACTCAACGGTCTTATTGATGAAATGTGTGCCTTGATCGCTCATAAGGATCTTCGAGCATCCAAACTAGGTTATGATGTCATCGAATATGAAGCGTGCAGTTGTAGTTATACTACAATCCTTAACTTCTCTTACTTCGTCCCATCTGGTCAAGTACTCTGTCGCACTGATTATGTACCTTACTCATGTGTGCTTTCCTGGTGGGTTTATAGGTCCTACGAAGTCAATGGCCCATTTCTCAAATGCTTGTAGGGTCAGGTATGGTGCTAACAAAATTTCATCTCTTATGGATGGTTTCCCAACTCTTTGGCACACATCACATGATCTGTAATAGTCCTTAGCATCTATGTGTAAGGTAGGCCACCAAAGGCCAACTCTAAGAACCTTTTGTTTTGTTGCTTTCCCTGCGTAGTTTCCTCTCACGATGCCTTCATGAGCTTCGGCGAGGATCAACGGTCGCTCTGCCACCATAACACACCTCCTCAATATTTCATCAGGTCCCATCTTGTATAATTGTCTAGCTATAAGTGAAAAATCTGCAGCGTGCACTACTAGTTGCTTCTTCTGGGTGACTGTATATTCACTAGGATGCATTCCTATTGAAAGGAACTGGACTATTTCTGTGAAGTGATCATCAATATTTATAATGGCTAGCAACTGTGCATCCGACAGTGTATCCTCCAGACTAGTAGGCTCTTCTCCATGTTCCAACCTTGACAAGTGTTTAGGACCTTTCTTCATTCTTCCTGGCTTAACCACTATCTCAAAATCATATTCCTGAAACAACAGAAGCCATCTACATATTCTCCTCCCTAACACTAGCTTGTTGACTAGGTATTTCAGCACAGAGTGATCAGTAAACATTTTAAAGTGTCCTCCCAGCTAGTAGTGGTGGAACTTCTGCAATGCATACACCATGGCTAACCCTTCTCTCTCAGTGGTGGTGTAATTAATCTCAGTTTTTGATAGCTTCATGCTAGCAAAGGCTAATAGGTGGTCGATGTCTCATGTTCTCAGTTGTGCTAACACATCTCCCAATGCAATAGAAGATGCATTGACATGCATGTGAAATTCTTTGCTCCAATCTAGAAAAAAGCAGGATAGGTGCAGTAACCATTTTCTGTTTCAGTGTGTCGAAGCTTTGTTGGCATTCTTCTGTCCAGTGAAATTGACAGTCTTTCTTCAAAATATTCTCCATGGGTGTTTTAATTTGTGCATATCCTTTAATGAACTTCCTGTAATATCCAATGTGTCCTAGCGTAGTGCGCAACTATTTGAATGAAGTAGGAGGGGGCAGATCAACTATAATGGAAATTTTAGATGGATCTACCAGCAACCCCTGCTTTCATACAACATGACCTAACATCACTCCAAAGGGTGACAAGAAAATGAACTTCTTCATGTTTAAGGCGATCTGACACTACCTGCACTTGTCCAACATTAGCCTTAAACATTAAATATGATTTTTCAATAAACTAAAAACAGTCCAATCATCAAAGTATGCTTCTAGAAATTTATGTAGAAACTCCTTGAATGCTTCGACCACCACTGTGGAAAAAATGGTTGGGGCATTTTTCAATCCAAATGACTTTTACCTATGATTTTGGTCATCATGATGATGTATTAATGATGGTGTATTCATGCTCTTTATTTAGAACTTTATCCTGAGAAAAGTTACCTTCATCTCTTTCCAGAAATCACATTTTTGAGGACTATTCGTAGACTGCTAGTATATTTGCTTGCGAGAATGCAAGATTCTCGCAGGTAGCCTTAAGCCAGGGTGCGAGAAGTTCACACTGTGTTGAACTGCTAGGGTGCGAACTCTTTCTAAAGAAGGGAAAAAGATGAATTCTCGAAACTTCTAGAAGGGAATCTTCTAGAAGGATGAGATGGCATTCAAATGGTTATCCTAGTACTAGATTCCCTGATATTTTGGGATCATTCTTATCCAAGTAACCAATTCATTCTCTCCTATATATTGAGTGAATTCTCATGGAAAAGGTTAAGCAAAAAAGGAGAAGCAAGTCTTATTGGAGAATTGGTG
>JASDQU010739600.1:313062-334926 GCA_032191745.1 Picea mariana
GGTCCGTAATAGAATGGTATTGTCATGGGGCCCCCTCCTATCGTGTCGCCTCCTGTGTCATTTTCTCCCCTGCCATCTGTTCTTCATTTGTCTGCATGACATGGCCCACTTCCTTTTTCTCCTCCTCATCCTCCGACATCTGTCTCGCTCCCTCCCACGCTGTCCCTCCATAACTGATGTGTCCCACCTCTACCAATTATATCTCATCATCTTTCCTCTATTTCCCGTATCCTCCTTCTTGCCATGTGTCTTTCCCCTGTCATATCCTTGGTCACTCCCCTTCCCATTTCCTTGTTGAGCATGCCAAACCATCCCCACCTGACCTTCGTTCATTCACCATCATGCGACCCCCTTCATCGCCCCTACCTACAAATCTTTCCAAGAAGATGGTTGGTGTATACAGGTGGCATCGTGAGAAGACCTCCATGTCCCAAGAGTGCATAGTTGGTCGGATCCTTCCCGATCCCACAGAAGCAGTTTTTGAAGTTGTTGGGGGTGGTTAGACATTGTTTCCACTGTAAATGGAAAGTTTGGCAAAGGATTTAAGGCATGTCGATTCATTCACAGGGTTTTCAGGCGTTTGATTGCGTCTATCATAAGTGCACGATTGTTCAAGGACTACATGCGCAGAATTTCAATAGACATGCAGATGCAATTTTTTTAATGCAGTATCTCATTTTTGCTGTTTTTGTTTTGCTTTGAGTATATGTAGGCATTTTTTCCATCTTTGTAAAGGTCAATGGTTGAGCTAGGCTCCCGATTGTAAATTTTTGATGAAGCACTGGCTTCTCTGGTTATGTATTGGCACTTGAGACTTCTTGTCTAATGAATGTCAGCCTCTTTCCATATCTCTATTAACACTATGTTAGAACCGCTTGGAATTGGAGGATCCAGTCAAGTTGTGTTGTTATAGGATGATGTAGGTTGGATCACTGCAATAGTTGCATTGTTTCTAATCAGTTCTTGTATTTTCTCAACGCTGGATGAATTGGAATTGGAAGATCCACACTTTTCAGTTCCCCTAAAACTTTGAACCAAGAGGATCTTGTCTTCTAATTTTTTCATCCTCAAGCTGCCAAAAGGTCTAATGCCCAAAGTGGTCTTGTTCACTCCTCATACCAAGTCTTCCATCTACTCATTTTATAATCAACTCACTGATGGAATTTAGATCAAGATGTCTTCTGTTTTTTCATACCAAGCTTGGTTTTCTAAGTTAAATCGATACCTTCCTGGGTCTCTATCCATCTGACCACCCCTATTAAATTATTTGTGACACAAAACTGATGGGCGTTGGGATCTTCTTTTTCCACAATCCAGGAGTGACTTCTGACGCTAACAATATCCCCTAAGAAAATATATATCATACAGAGAGATCCCTCTCCAAGTCTTGGAGGGATAGATCCTTGACTCGAAGCGGTTTCTATGTTGCCTCTGTGACTACCTCCACAGCCTTGGGAAAATTACAAAGTTCTAACATAATGGGCGAGTTGGGGTGTGAACCAACAAATCGACATGATGGTTTGGCGCATCATGACTTGAGTGAGACACACAACATAGTGACTTGGTTGGTCAGTTCAATCTCACCCAAAGGATGTGATGGTTTGGGCACTTTTATTGCATAATTTGTACTTTCCCAAAGCCCAAGGCAAGTGGGTACAGAATTGGCGTAACTAGGAATAATCTATCACTGTCACCTTAATAGGAAATCCCTTTCAATTTAGGAGTATGTTAAGACTACCCCAGGGGAGATGTCCCTAGTGACCTGGGGGTTTGAGAAGGATAGGGAAAGTAGTCACAAGGAAACCTTTCCCCTCTCATAGACTACTCAAATCAAAGGTTTATTTATGTCATATAGAGATGAAGCAAATAAATATACTATGTACCTACTCAAAACAAGACAAAAAGGCAAAAAGGGGCACTTTCCAAGTACCAAAATGATTGTTAGTGCTTCATAAGACAATGAACCTTCAAAATGTAAGCTAGCTTATATGAATTTGCAGAAGTATAATAGTTTATAACAACAATTAGTATTTTATAACAACGACAAGAATCATGCCTTAAAAGTTCTTGAAAATAACAAGAAGAAATAGTTTTAACCTTGTTGAATGATAAAACCTTGTTACAAGCAAGTTTGGCAATGTCTTGCTAGAAAAATAGGTCACTTTTGCAGAGAATTTTTTGTAGTTAGATGGTTGTAGCAATATTTTTTAACAACAACAAATTCTGATGGTCAAAAGTGCAAGAAAACACCATACAAAGTTAGCATTTACCTAGAAGATTGACTAGCAATTATCACAATTTTGTTTTGAATGGGTTAAGTGCAAGTTATGTAGGAAAATGTATCAAATCAATGTATGGTTGTATGGTTGTAGCAATGTTTTGCTACATCAGCAAGTTAGCTTGGGATTTATCCTAGTTGAGGGTTAGAAAATGTTAGTAAAAGCTTCAAGGATAAAAGTGTGAGTGTTTGTTTGATCAATCAACACTAGCAAGTGGTAGATTAGTGCATTTCTAGGGTAAATGGAGTCACTAATGGTAGCATAAAATATTAGAGGAAAAATAGCAATGATAATGATATGTCAAAGGGACAGAGAGGATAAGAGAGGTGTCAATATCCCAAGGCCTAAAAAATCCACCTCCAAGAGAAAATTTCTAGAAAGTAACAAGGGTTAGGCCCTGGCGATTTCTCCTTTCCTTGAATTTTTTTTAATAAAATGTGCAATTGGGCATGGAAGTAGGGTTACTAGAGTGATACAATGGTAGGGCTCTAGTATCTACTTCAAGATATGTCCTTTCAAGAAATTTTAGCACATGGGAGACTATAGGGAAAAATAAAATAGCATGTGTCTTTCCCCTAGGATTTCAAGAAAGCAATTTCATAATCTTAGACATGAAACAAGTAAAATTAACCATAAACATTCATTCACAATAAATAAATAAATGCATATTTTCCACTTAATTCACTAATAATAATCAAGAAAAACACCCTAGTTGAAGATCCTCCACATGAAAATTTCCAAAGTACACCAATACATGCCTCCTCCAAGAAGTGTGCACCACTAATTTCAGCCAAGAAACCTTAAAGAAGGATGAATTTCATACCACCACTTGTGTGATGAGTGAATTATCAAAACATACAAGATTTTTATCTCTTATTTATACAACATCAATGACCTTTAATTGTCTTTTAGGTCATAAAAGGCTGACATGGCCAGTTTACATCAAAAATCTAGTTTTTACATAAATTCAACAATTAAAACCCTAATTTCACTTTAGGGATGACGTCATGCCCCTCTAGGGTGATGTTAGACCCTCATCGTGGAATGGTATGCCTCAAATGAAAAATTTTAGGCCTCCATAGGCCTCAAATGTTGCCACATGTGTCAACAAGCACCAAACTGTCCTCATGTCAAACCCTAACAGGATGACATCAAGGGTCAATATGATGACGTCAGGGGCCTTCAAGGGCCAATGTCATGGTGGAAGGGAAATACCCCCCTGGTTATAGGACTTCCAGAGTGTCTTGGGGGAAATGTCCTTCTTCCTTCCTGGTGCCATCTTCCGGTGTCTCTTTGCCCATGGTTGGGGTCACATCATCCATTTGTTGGGATTTCAGCCCCATGGAGGTCTGAGCTAATCATCTCCCCATATGTACTTGTCCACCAGGCATGGTCCTACAACAACAAAAATTACACCCTCCATGGGATCATAAATCACAGGCATCATAGTAATGTCAATCACATCCAATAATCAAATTACCCAAACATGTGCATCAAACCCCCCTTTACCCAGACAAATGCTCAAATACGTTATGCATTTTAACAAGCCAAGTTTGGAGAGGGTCTCAGGATGTCCTATTGGGATATTCCTCCTCAAGTTTGGGGTGTTTCCCAAGTGAAGACCAATCTAGGTCATGTAAGTGTATGAAATGGTGTAGGGGAATGTTTGGGAAAAGGGTGCAATGATAATAGGGAAATGTAGGTCTTTCCTGTGGGTGCCTATGTAGAGGGAAAGTTGCACTTTGTCATGGATTCCATTGTTTCCTAGCTGATTCAGTTCCTTTTATTCTTTCTCTTATTTCTGTTTATTTTCAAGAGAATGACTAGGAGACACTGTCCTAGCGTGGTGACCAGTGGTGACAACGTTACCCACAAGCATTTCACGGAAATGAGAAGGATGGCTCATGATGAGACCCCCTTTATATTGGCTATGCCATCAAGAGACACTACCCTGGTTTGGTGACCATATAGATGGTAGTGTCATATCTCTACATGCCCATGGACCTAATAAGTTCTCTCATGATGAGACCTCCCATCCACAAACTAGACCTTGAGTTTTGTTTTATCTTACAGGTCCCCTTTTCTTACTGAGAAGCATTTTATAGCTTTCTTGGGAATCCTTAGGAGAAGTATATCATAGGATTCATTTTGGATTTTAAATTTTTCCAGCTACTTTTACCCTCTGGGCCTTTAGCCCCTTCTTCCCATAAGGAAAGGTACAACCCTTACTAGTGTGGAAAACCCAATTCCCAAACCAAGGTAGGGGAAGATGAGAGGGACAATGATGAGAAGTGGTAAGTATGGAAGGAATGGACAATGACCTTTCATAGACCCACCTAATGGAAACTTATCCCTAAGGGAACCAACTTACTAGGGCATTATGTCACCCCCCCAGGTATGAACAAGTTAAAGAGAATAATTTCCAAGAAAACGTTATGAAACAAAGGAGAGTTCAGTGCAACATATTCAAATAATTTGAAAATTAGAGTGACACATACCATGATACCCGAACTCATTATCTCATGGATCAAGACCCACTGCTACTTCATGATCAGGCTGGTGTGATGGATATTGCTATTGTTGATAGATGGGATGCACTAAAGAAAATATGGGCCCTTCGGGGCCAAGCTCAAGTCATATGGATCTCAGTACTCCATGTCTAGGACATGTGGGTCTCGAGACATAATATCCTTAGTTATCCCTAGGATAGGGGATAACATCTGCCTCCAACTCGGTGACATGTGCTCACCATAGATCGCATGAGAACCTCAACATCTCTGGAATGACCTATAATTTTCTAGATCTCAACAAAAGGAATTAGTAATATTTTGGGGTGGTGATATCACCCCTCACTCTTATATGATACAACGGAGTAAACGTAAGCAAGAATATATATACAAATGAAACTAGGACTACAACTATACTACTCTAGCATGATATGCAGATGGTATGTGCAATGAATGAAAATTCCTACCCGACTTACCTCTCCTTACCTATTGGTTGAATGCTAGGAGTAGTCAAATAGCCAATGAAACCATCCTAGCAATGTCTCATAATTGTTACACATTATTTTGGTCACTCTGATGATGGCCCTACAAGCATGTGTCTAGGCTTCCAAAACAATCTTTCACATGAGGAAAATGGTTGAGTTCTTCCCCTACAAGGCACATTTTTAGAATGATGTTGTAGGCCGATAGTGGTACAGAGTGCATAAATCCTTGATTTCTGCAGGCTACTCTATGCCTGTCCGCGGGATTTCCGCATGCTTCTATATAGGCAGGATGCGGTGGTGCTTGAAGCTAAGAAAAGGAATAAGTTTCATGAAGTTTCTAGAAGGATAATCTTTTAGAATGTGAGGTGGCGTCCATATGGTTGTGATCCTACTGGCTTCTCTCATTTGGTGGGATCATCCTCATCGTAGTAACCACTTCACCTTCTTCTATATAATAATGGATTTCTCATGGAAAAGTTTAAGGAAGGTCAACCCTCTCCAGTTGATTTCAGACTAGATACCCTACCCTTGCATGTGGATCGGATTGTCGATTGTCTCTCCAGGCATCATTGTTTTTTTTGGTAGCCTTAGTTTCCTATCTTCTTAGGGTCTTACACGAGGTGACTATTGAGGGGAAAGTCTTCATGGTAATTGGAATCGATGTTGGCCAGACTCACTCAGGCTCCTTGGAGGGTATACCCACGATTGTGTGTGGGAGCTTGCACTAGGGTGTAAGTCTGTTAAGGAGGTCGTCAATGTAAATTTTCCACCCTAGCCCAGCCCCTTCTTGTCTTGACTTCACGACGTTGGATTTCATCACCAACTAGTGACTTCAGAATAAGAAGGTTTTGTTTGCTTGGTTTTGATTCCTAGATTCTACTAGCGAGTGTTGTTTGTTTACATAGTTGGCCATAGATTTCTTCCGTAAAATTTTTGGTTCGGCCAACATTGACCCTCCACACCATTCGCGTAGGATGTAAGGACTACCTTCGGAATATCCAGAAGTTTTCCAACCCTTGCTCCCTAATCTACTAGAGGATTCTCCTCAACAAAGTGAGATCCAGGACCACAAACCTTCACAAGCAAAGAGAACTTACTCTTTAGAAAATTTTCAGATCATTTCCAATTCTTTGGATGCTTTCCGCTTACCTCATAGATACGAGAGACGTATTCTTCGACTAAACTCGTCTGGAGAACTTTTTTTTGACACTTCTAGAATACCAACTGGAATCCTTGTTAGCCTTGAAAATGAGGATCCTTTTTGGACCACTAAAATATCTCGAAGTCTGACTTCCAGGCGGAACCCTCCCGACTTAGAAGAAGAAGCTAAGATACCTGTTGTTTCTGAACCACCCGAGACATCTACTACATTTACGATACCTTTATATCACTTTAACAATACAACTTGTTATTTCTTCATTGGTTCAGAGGTTGGTCCTAGCTCCACTATCCCTCTTCAGTAGGCCAACTCCACAATGGTCCCAAACACTACGATTATTCCCACCAGGAACATGGTGGCTAGCCAACCTCCTATTGGTACACCACATTCATCTAGACAAATCCCCTCACTCCCTCTTGGGTATAATGCCTTGAATGTTTCCATCCCCATTCCTACCCAATTTCCATCTGGAGCTTCTGAACTCTTTACTCCTCCTGGGTATAATGTTGCTTTTGGTTCTATTCTAAGACCATCCCAGTTCCCAGGGATGATTTTAAGGATGAAAATTTATATTAAAATGTAGAAACTTGGGCTAATTTTACTATTCCTTAATATGAAAAATGTAAATTGTTTGGCGATAGTTTTGTAAAAATATTCAAATTTCTAAGGATTTTATATATTTTCTATAAAATTTGGGCGATTTTTAAGGTAAAATAATTTTATTCTATGGAATTTGGGCGAATATGTTTTTAGAAAAAATGGAAATTGGTGAATCTTGTTTTGGGAAAAACCATGGAAAATTAGCCCATTTGCGAAAATTAGCCCCTAAAATCATCTATGCCAGTTCCTCTCCAAAGGGTCTTATCCACCTTTTATAGGAGGATTCAGACCCAGTGGATCTACTACCTTTGGAATTTCTACTCCATTATTCACTTCTGGTTATCAGATTCCTATTGGGGGACAGTATAACCCAGGGGGGAATACTCCATTTGGAGGTCAAACCCAAACCTGGAGGAAAACCCCCACTCGGAGGATATAATCCATAGTATAGATAGAACATCCCCAGATCACTAGCCCAGTATTGGAATCTTCTTATTCAATTAAATCCACAATCGTCTGGGGGAAAAAACCTCAAGTTAGCTCTTTTATACCCCCTAGTTCGGGTTAGTCATACCTTGGTTCTTCCAATCCCATTTGGGGTTAGAACATTCAATCTAGCATTCCTCCCCAAGGGAACATATCCAATCAATACAACCCTATGGGATACATTCCTCCACACACAAGTCTGAATCTGTTAGGACCTTCGCCTATCATATAGATTTCTTATGGTCCTATTGGTATACCGATAGGACTCCCTTCCCAAAGTCACCAGTATCCTTCTGTGAATAGACAGTTACCCTTTTTAGCCACTTTGGATATACCTTATTTGTCTAGAATCTTGAATGATCTTATCCTACATTCTCCCCATTGGCCCTTTATACCAGCCAAATTGTCATTCGACATCCCAAAATTTGACGGTAAACTAGGAGAGGATCCGAACAACCATGTCATGACTTTCCAGCTTTGGTGTTCATCTAACTCTTTGATGGATGATTCCATTCAGTTATGACTCTTCCAACGAACTCTCACGGGTTCGGCTGCAAAGTGGTATATAAAAATACCACGAGGTTTCTTCATTGAATTTAATACACTAGCCTTGTCTTTGCTTACACACTACCAATTATCGATACGTTATGAAATAGGAACCGAGATCCTGAGTTACTTCAAACAAACTAAGGCCACTCACATCTCTAATCACATTCATGAGTGGAGACGAATATGAAGTTTGATCAAACTCGATCTTCTTGATCAATTATTGGCAGAGTGGTTCACAAAATCATTCTTGAATGAGATCTCTCGTGATATTTCCATGTGTGGATTTGTCACAAAATAAAATGCTATTAGTTGCACTTAGTACCTCGACCTATTTTATTCACAAACGTGTAATCTTTACGAATTACTCCTTGATGCATCTTGCCCTTCTACTACCACTACTTCAACTACCCTTGTTGCTTCTCATGCGATTGATGGTGTGATTGGAAATTTCCATGCTCAACCTCAAAATATGTAAACCTCTCCCACTAACCCCAAGTCTAATGCTTCTAATTTTCAAAATTCTTTGTCTCCTACTCCTCCCACTGGAAAAACCTCTGGGGTTAACTCTGTTCAATCTACCCCTACCGGAAAGAATAAGTCTAAAAAAGGGAAGGGTAAGAATAAGGAGGATAAAAATAACCTGCAGTCTGAGAAAGCAAAAACCCAACCTGTTGATGATAAGGATAAGCACAAACCCTGATATCCTTTCCTTATTTGTGATGACGATCACTATACAAAAGATTGTCCAAGACATGTCGAGGTTACTAAGTTCCTCCAAGGGACTGTGAAAGCTCCCACACCTGTCATTTTATCTTACCCTTTCCCTTCTCAATAGCAGGCCCAACTGGTCATCCATGACCAACCCTCTCCCTCCACTACTTCTTATGTACTCATGTGTACTGGTGATTCCATAAAGAATGACGTTACACTAACCACTCAAGCCAAAGATTATTCTTCCTCAAATGAGAAGCTTGACGATATACCACCTTCATTGATTCAACAACCTCCTTCAAATTCACCTCCAATAGTCCTCTTCATCTTGAATGACCGAGTCTCGATACATTTCTTCTCCCTCCCCCAAAGGGTGTTGTTCGAAAGTCTGCCTTCAACCCTCATGCACATCTTGCTCAGAACTACAATATTGTAGAAGATCTGGCGCAAGAACCTTCTACGATGTCAGCTCTCAAAGTACTCCAAAGTTTCCCTACTCAACAGAAAGCACTGCTAAAGGCTATCGGTGGAATTGATCCTACGGATACAAATTTGATAATGTTTGACCTCGAAGATCACATTCTAAGACTCCCCCCTCAACTAGCATTCCAAATACAAGTTGTTGTCTCCGACAAGAAAATCTGTAGGACTGTTATTGATGAGGGTGCCTCCATGTGTGTAATGTCTATTGCCTGTTGGAAATCCATCATCTCTCCTCCTCTTATTGAATCACATAACATGCTTAAATCCTTCAATGGCTTTGGCTTTAAACCCTACATTTTACTTCCTTCATTTTCTATTACGTTGGAAGGAAAATCGGTCAATGTTGAAGTTGAGGTCTTTGATGCACCTCTCGATTATAACCTCTTACTTGGCTGTAGCTAGATTGATGCGATGCATGCCATTGTGTCTACCCTTTTCCGCATTTTACATTTTCCACATTAGGGAAAGGTCATCATTATCGACCAAATAGCCTTTTTCAACTCTGACACCCATACTAGCAACATACCTTTTATCACGAAGACACTACTTGGGTATGAGAAAGTCAGTGTGGGCCTACTTAAAGATTCAACTTTGATGGGTACATTCCCAGTCCCACCTCCCGATGCTCCACCTCCTTTGGTTGCCTCTATCAACATGATTTCCACCTTCGTTCACCAAACTCACACATATTTCGACCCATGGGTAATACCCGAACCTGGTGATTATCCTTGCTACGAAAACCAAATGCCTTTAAGTTCGGTTGAATCCGCCTATCAAACCATTCAATTAGAAACCCCTTCTACCCTCTCTCTCGGTGATTCATCTCCTGACCCATTCCACATTATTTTTCCCACAGACTAGAGAATTATTTCAGTTATGTCGATGGAAGATACCCCTTGGGATGATGGACATCATCATTCCATTCTCTTCCTTGAACAACACACCATTAAGAGTTACCAATGGATCTCGACCCAGTCGACCATTGTTGTCATTTCCTCTATTTCCACGTCATCACACGACGTGTTATATGAAGGGAACTTAAGTAATATTTTACCCACCATCCCCCTTGACATATCCATTAAACCTGGAGTTGTTGAAAATGTTCACATCGGAGCTTCGTGCTCCACTGACGAGGTTGTCGCATATAAATTACTTTTCCAAGATTTTTGTGACATCTTCTCTTGGAGCTATGAATAAATTCCAGGTATTGACCCTGATATTGTTGCACATGAAATTAATATGTACCCAGATGCTAGACCCGTCCAACAGAGACTTCGTCTGGCCCACCCCTGTAAAGAAGCTTCTATTAAGCTTGAAGTTGAAAAAGTTCTTAAAGCTGGATTTATTTATCATGTGGCTTTAACTAATTGGGTGTCCAATCTCATTCCGATTAACAAGAAACAAGGTACGATCAGTGTCTACATAGATTATAGGGATATAAATCAAGATTGTCCTAAGGACAACTTTCCTAGCCCCTTCATTGACTAGATCGTCGACGATTGCGCTAAGACTGAAATCTTCTCTTTAATGGACGGTTTCTCCAGCTATAATCAAATCAACATCTTACCTGTGGATCAACACAAAACCACCTTCATTTTTCCTTGGGGCACCTTTGCCTTCCAGAAACTACCCTTCAGTTTAAAGAATGTTGGTGCGACATTTCAACACACCATGTCTTATGCTTTTCATGATATTAAGCACATTGTACAACCATATCTAGATGATCTTCCAGTGCATCCCATGCATCATAGTGATCATCTGGCACACCTTCGAGCCATTTTCCTTCGTTGTTGGTTCTATTGCATATGCTTAAGCCCACATAAATGTGTCTTTTGTGTGGAGTCCGACTGACTCCTAGGATTTATTGTGTCATTTTAGGGGATCAGGGTAGATCCTTTGAAGGTCAAGGTGATTCTCAATGTCCCTTCTCCTTCCGCAGTCCTCCAGCTGCAAAGTTTGCAAGGGAAGGCAAAAATGTTACGTCGTTTTATCCCAAATTACGTTGATTTAACACTCAGATTTGCTCAAATACTGAAGAAAGGTTTTGATTTCATATGGGACACCACTGCCAACAAAGCCTTCGAATATTTGAAACTAATTTTAACCCGTACCCCACTACTTTTCCTGCAAAATTATAGTCGAGATTGTTTCCTTTATCTCCTTGCTTCAGACTCTACCATTGCCATGGTTCTAGTCCAAGAAGATGATTTACACAATGAACATGTCATTTATTATTTGAGTCAGAGTCTCATGACTATTGAAGCCAAGTACTTACATGTTGAAAAACTGGCCTTGGCAGCTGTTCAAGCTGTCCAATGTTTCCGTCACTATATCCTATTACACAAGACCACTGTAATTTCCAATTGCAAACCTATACAACACATTCTTACACGCCAAATGCTAGGGGGGAAATACTCCAAATGGATAGTGATACTCCAGAAGTTTGACTTCAAATTCGATTTTGCTAAGTCTAAGAAATCCTTGGTGTTTTCCGAACTAATATGTGACCTTCCCTGCACTGAGATAGAGAATGTAGCAGAGGCTTATTTACCTGACGAATCCCTTTTTTTGATCATTTCTGATGAAATTTAGTATGGGGATATCATTATTTATCTCTAGACTCATACTTTCCAGCCCAATTTGTCTAGCGTTGACTATCTTCGTATACGTTATCAATCCCATCAGTACATTATCCTTGATGATACTCTTTATCATCGTGGGGTTGACTCCGTTTTTCGATGCTGTTTCACCTATGATGAGGCTAAGAAAGCCTTGAATGATTGTCATTCTGGAGCATGTGGTGGTCACATGTTCGAGTATGCTACTGCCCAAAACATCTCACGAGCAGATTATTTTTGGCCTTCTTTATTTAAAGACTGTATTATTGCTGTCCAAAAATGCCACACTTGCCAAACATACAACAACAAAATAAGATCGCATCCTTCTCCTTTACACCCTATAATTTCCATTGGACCTTTCATGAAATGGGGCATTGAATTCATGCCCTATAACCCTCACTCGGTCGGAGGGAATGGATACATTATTGTAGTCGTGGATTATTTCACAAAGTGGGCCGAGGTGATGCCTACATTCGACAATACCAGAAAAAATGTGGCCCTATTCATATTCAGTCATATCATCACACGATTTGGAATCCCACAAGCTATCGTCACCGATCATGGTAGCCACTTTCTAAATTTCATGATTTCCGAGCTTACCGAAAAGTTGGGTCTTCGACACAAAAACTCGACCCCCTACTATCCACAAGCCAATGGCCAAGTTGAAGCAATAAACAAGGTTCTCATCACCATGCTTCAACGGATAATAGGAATTCACAATACAAGTTGGCACACAATGTTGTTTTTAGCATTATGAGCATATCAAGCATCCGTGAAGTCTTCTACGGGATTTACACCTTTTCAATTAGTGTATGGTATCGAAGTTGTTCTGCTGATTGAATGTGAGATACCGTCATTGAAGGTATTCGTTGAACTTCTTCCCAACACCTCTATCGAGGAAGAATGTCTATTATATCTGATGTGATTAGATGAAACCCATCGTGATGCCACCTTGGTTATTGAAGCCCAGAAGAAACATGTAAAATCCCAATATGACAAACATGTCAAGCCACATGTTTTCTCTGAAGGTGATCTAGTTCTCCTTTATGAACATGATCATGATTTACTAGGAGCCGAAAAATTTGAGGCTATGTGGCGCGACCCTTATATCGTCAAATGAGTGTTGGAAAAGGGAGCTTATGGGTTAATATATTATGATGGCCTTCCTTTGAGTGAACCCAAAAATGGTCTTTACTTGAAGAATTACTATGCTTAGACTATCTTTGCATGAGTACTTGTATTTTTACTGTATCATACTTTTTGTGTGTTTTTTTTAATTTGATTTCAACCCCCAACTACTTACCTTGCATTGTTCTTGGTTTCCATATGTCGACATATTCTCTACCCTACATTGTCTTCACCGATGGTGCTAGTCGTAGTACTCAGAACCTAGCTTCTACTGCTTGGGAAATCTATGCACCCACGAACGAACTTAGCAGTCTACAAGGTGTTTGCCTCGGTTGGGTTACCAATAATATCGCAAAATATAGCACAGTCATCGAATTGTTGACCGATGCTATTTCACTTGGGATTCATCGAATGGTTGTTCGACTTAACTCGTAGCTAGTAGTGCTACAATTAAGTAACATTTATACTATGCAAAGTCCTACTTTGTTATGGGTATATTTATGAATTCGTCTCTTGAAACATTACTTTTATTACATTGAGTATCAACACATTCCTAGATGTCTAAATACATTAACTGATGCATTAGCTAATTATGTGTTAGAGATACATTTGAGACATTTATAAATCCAATCACACATCACATGTTGTATATAAAGTAAAGTAAGCCAGTAGAAGCCTCATGTATATATATATATATAACGATCAATGTTTTTTACAAAAAGTGTTGTCCATCCAAAGACCAAAATATCAAAATCTAAAGTCCATGATTTCTACAAAAAGAGCATCATGGATGTTGCTCAAGGTAGCATACTACTTCCTATGCTACCCTATGGAGTATTCAGCTGAGTGAACTAGACACTCCTACAGTGTGGTGCTGATAATGCCTCGGTATCTCATTGATCGAGATGTCCGGGATGTTCCTTGTTAAACCTTCCAGATTCTGTTTGATTGCCTCGTAGTCGTCAGCATCCCATCTAACTACTACAACTACTTCCCCTCACCTCTGAATGGGGGATGAGCCTAGAGGCTGGTGTGGCCCTACATCTGCATGATCAAATTTTTTGATTAGTCTTTGGATAGAGAACATAAAAAACATATTATATTATTAAAAAATTCATAAAAACATCATAAAAATCAAAATGTTTTTCTTACCTAGATCCTCGCACTAATAACCCTCAGGTAAAACCAAATCGAGGTCGCCTCAAAAGTCCAAGCTGGCACAGGCATAGTGATCGATCATCAATATTTGGGGCCTCAACCAGTCAAAGAATGTATCATTGTATTTCACAATGGGCCCCACTACATTCCATGCCATAAGATCACACCACCATTTCATCCTCAGATCTTGTGGTGCTAGTATACCCCCCTCTACCTGTAGCCACAAATGAGGGACTCTTTCTAGGAAGAAATATACCAAAATGGACCCATACCTATATTGCTTCAGGTCCCCATTCTTACTCTTGGTTAACTGTGTCTTCATACTGCAAAGAAGACAATCACACCAATTGAACACATGAGGTTCTGTGCATTCCACGACATACTGGAAATAACTTTGGAGGGCCATGTGCAGAGATGCACTTCCTACCATCCATGCAATGGTAAACAAAATGGTTTGGAGAGTCAAATATCAAACACCTCTGATGGCTACCTTACCTTTTCACCTTTTGGCCTCAGGTTCACAGTATCAATAAATGTATTCACTCATCAGCAAACCACCACCACCACCTCATGTTAAGGTCACGTGTGCTCCATGACAAGACAATCCCATCAAAAAATAGATTTCTTTGATATCCAAGGAAATAACATGGACACCCACATGAAACACCTATTGGTATACATTCCACATGCGGACTAGGTATTCTAGTAACCTCAGTTGGGCTCTCATGCCCTGTATTTTGAAAAACTTCAATAATCTGCACTGTCGTAGGGCATTGACGGTCCCCAGATCATTCAAAGCCTCAAATTCATCATCCTCATGTTCCCATTCTCTCCATTCCAATATTTTGGCAATCAAAAACCTAAATGGAAGAGATAAAAAGGGATTAGCATCTTCAAACATTGCATTTGAATTTCTTTTTTGAGCAAATGTGTGGGTGAATTTTTGGAATTTCGGTCGTCGTAGGAAAACTTTGGACACAGTGTGGGGTTTCCATAGGTGATCCATAGGGAACCTACAGGAATCCTTGATTTTCTCAGGTCTTGATATTGGCCACCTGTGGTGGCCCCAGTGCGCATCCATTGTCCCAAAAACTCACCCAAAAACCACTTTGTAACAAAAAAAAATGCATTTTAATCCATTAAAAAAAAATGGGATGACGAGCTTACCGTGTTGATGAAGACTGTTTGTTGAATGGTAGCCTTTTCTTCTCACAATCGACAGCCAAAAAAAGAGGTAAAAATAGGGTTTCTAGACAAGTTTGGAATGAAATGCAAATGAAATAGAAAATGAGAAGTTTTACCCCTATTTATTCAACTTTTTTCTTTTTCTAAATAATATTTTATTATTTTAATGCATTTTATCATTATCTAAATGTCTAATGGTTCCATGAGCCTTTTATTTTTTTCGCAGGTGAAAAGACTAAAGTCCTAAACAATGTCGTATGGATGTTTTTTGATTCACTTTACTAGTCCTTTTTAGGGTTTTTTTAGAAAAACCTCGATCCTAGTCTGTGTTCGTTCTCGTGCTCGAAAATTGATGAGAATGAAATCGAGTATACTTTTGTCATTATTTCGTACTCGACGTGGAAACATGAAAAGCGAAACCCACGGAGTATCCTTTAAGTTCTTTTCACACTCCATAAAAACAAAAACGATTGTCGAGCGACCTTGTTCTTTTCACGCTCGTAAAAGTATTTGAAGAAAACATTTGATGGGCGATAGTTTATCACTTTTTCGGTCCTGTCGAATTATTTTACGAAAAAGGAACTGAGAGAGTTCTCTTTAATTTGTTTTTCAGACTCTATAAACATGAAAAACCCTTGAGTTTTATATCTTTGGACTCGTTAAACAAACATCAAAATACCCACATGGGACCGAACCACTCCTTCTTTGGGTTCATTAAAAATACTCTGAGGGACTCGTCCGAAGGATGAGCTTACATCAACAAGCATATGTTATCAAGCTTGTGTAAAAATAAATAGGTAATCGCCAAAAATGGTGGGGGAAATTTTGGGAAAGAAATGTGTTTCTGTACCTGTTTTAATGGCAATACTAGTCTCTCTTGAACATGACACCCCCTTTGTCATTTGAATCCTGGTTGGGAAATCCATTTGTCTCTTGTCTGGCCTTATTCGAATTCATATCTTGGGTCATATTTGAGTCAATGTTGCCAAGACCAGTGTTGTGTCATTCATATATTCAAGAGAAGTCCAAACAAGCCCTCCCTTGAGTTGGCCATCTGCATTGTCATTTCTTATCATGTTGGCCTTGCCTGTGTCAGTTTTGAATCATTTTTATACTTTGATCTACCCTAAATCTGTTACTTATTTCATGTCACTGATGGGGGATACATCAAGGACCTCTTGAGATGAGTCTTTTCCTGTCGAATTCATCTCATCATTTGGGAACAAGACCTAGAAATCGTTTAGTACCTTAGAGCCTGCATGCCTCAATGGAAGGTTTCTTCTCTCTCGATAGTGGATTCACATCATTGTTCCCTGATCGAGAGATTTCATCAAGTGTTCGAATTCATATCATTTATTCACATTCGTTGGATTGTACTAAGGTACCTTGGGAGTCATTTCCATCAATGGTGATTCCCCTCACACTTGTTAATGGTTTTTCATCAATAACTGGTAATCAAGTGGTTTCTACCATGTTCAAATTCAACACCTATAATCACATGTTTAGATTCGTACTTATGGACGACGGGATTGAAGACCCTAGATCTTATCTTTTTGGCCTAGGTTGCGATGGAGTATTTATGATTTGAATTGACACACAGATCCACTTTGTATGTCTTGTGGTTGTGTCTGAATTTACACTTTCTAATACATAGGTCCACGGTGTATTTCTAGTGGCTATGTAGAATCTTGACGACATGGATCCATGGTGTATAAATGGTGGCCATGAATTGCATTTATGATTTCAATCACTTGTAATCTGAGCATGGGAATGCCTACCTAAGAAATGGTATAATTCTATGCAGATGCTTTATTGTTTGCAGGTTCCTGATTGGTGTGTTCCTTGTTCCCGACACACAAACACATTTTACAAAGTATTTCGGCTATCACATGTTCTAGACTCATACTTTAGGGGGAATTATATTACACATTATTTTGGTCACTCTGATGATGGCCCTACAGGCATGTGTCCAAGCTTCCAAAGCAATATTTCACATGAGGAAAATGGTTGAGTTTTTCCCCTACAAGGAACATTTTTAGAATGACGTTGTAGGTTGACAGTGGTACACAGTGTGAAAATCCTTGATTTCCGCAGGTTTCTCTATGCCTGTCCAACAAGATTTCCACATGCTGCTATATAGGTAGGGTGCGGTGGTGCTTGAAACTAAGAAAAGGAAGAAGTTTCATGAAGTTTCTAGAAGGAGAATCTTCTAGAATGTGAGGTGGCATCCGTATGGTTGTGATCTTACTGGCTTCTCTGATTTGGTGAGATCATCCTCTTCCTAGTAACCAATTCAACTTCTCCTATATAATAATGGATTTATCATGGAAAAGGTTAATCAAGGTCAAGCAATATTTAGCAAAGAATAGGCTAAAGACTATGTGAAGAATCCTGATACAATTGATGATTGAGGTCTCCATTTGTCCATCAAGCCTTGTGGACTATGTTCATGCAAATTCAGAGAAAGTGTATGTGTGTGTTGGAATGAAGGGCCACCGAAAGGGAACTTGCGACATCAAGGCAATATGGTTGTATCTTCCACTTTTAATCAATATGATAAAGTGGCATGTTTCTTTCCCATAAAATCATTAACATTTTATTACATGACTCCTTGATCACATGTTTAGGTCTCCATTGAATATACAATTATTTCTTTCACTTTGGTTGGTTTGTGTCATTACAGATATGATATCACAAGAGAATCGGAGCAAAGCAGGGACAAAAAAGATGTAAGGAAGTGATATATAAAGGTATGTCATACACTCCTTCTTTGGTGATAAATTCAATGGTAGCAAACTAGGGAAAGCATCATGTCCTATCTTGTTTTGTTATAAATCCAGGTGGATCTAGGGAGATTATTTTATGTACACATTTACCAATTTATCCAATAACAATAATACCTACCTCTATGATTCATCATAAACCAAAATAATGATAAGTCAAGCACAAAAATAACATGAGTTAGAAAAATTATTGTATCATCGGAAATTGTAAAGTCTAGCTCATGGAGGCAGGAGGGAGGGACAAAATTATGCCAATTCACACTCTTAGGAAAGTACTCAATCCATATAAAAAAGGGATCATAAAAATCAAAGGTTCAATAGACTGATTCAAAGGTTCTGAAGGTTGTTTACCTCAGACATATTCACAATCTGAGGTCTGGGAAGGGACTAGCAAGAACCTAGAGGACGACTAACAATTTCTTAAGGGAAGGCTGGCATATTGAGATAAAAAAATTCTTCCTAAGTTATTCAACCTACCCTTTAATTATAAAAGTAATCTTTTCCTCAGAGAAAACATAAGACAAAGGACATGCTTCCCAACTACACCTTTAGTGACATAGCGATATAAAATAGTCGAAGGGAGCCAAAAAACATTGTCACAAGGATCCTTATTTGGGTAAGAAACGTCCTCACCTTTATAAATATATAATCACAATGGTGGTTGATAATATTCTTCATGGAATAAATCCAAGTGATCAAAGGAATATTCAGCGAAATCCTCAAGGTAAGACCGAAAATCATTAGGAGAACATAGCACCAGGTCATCCCCATCATATCCAATCACATCCCATATATTCTTTTCGACATGTAAGAATTCATCAATATTATCAACAAAGTCATCACCTTTATCATAACATGAAGGGATTAAAACATCCAAGGGCTCCTCTTACACTTCTTCACTTTCTAAATCATAAAATAAAGCATCATCAGACTCTTGGAAAGGAAAATAACTTATCATGTTTACTTCTTATTGTGTAGGAGCTTCAAGGACTTGGATAACTTCATTAAATGGAAGAGCATGCATCATTGTCTCGTCCTCATTGTTGGAACACATATAATATTGAACTTTTGAGATTTACATTATCCACTTCATAAAAAATATAATCTTTCCCAAAATGATAACTCATAGAATAACTTTCAAATTTTAAATCAAATTCACTTTTGGTTTAATAATAAGGCACATTTGATACCCTTTGTTGATGAAGTTTTTCCCATTTGTTCAAACGATCCTAATTTATCTAGAGTTTTGGAGCCGCATAATTGTTAAATAATCAAATCACTAAATTGTGTTTCATAGCTTCACGCTTCGGGTGTTTCAATAAGTCTTAATAATAAAAGCCATGAAACCTGAAAGTGGTCGTTCATCACTTTTCCTAAACCTTTAAAAAGACACAAATCATAATACACGTGTATCTTTTGAGTTTTACCTGAGCTGACACGTGGCACCCATTTATCATGTTTTTGTTTGAAGATTCATACGATTACAAGTATCATGTGGCACCTCCCTTTTCTCAACATGTCATCTAGAATGATGTCATCTGTGACACATCACCATGAGATATGACCCTTCAGAAATATAACAAAGAAATAATTCACAAATCACCGAAGCACCAAAATACTGAAGTATTAAACTTTAATTATTTAATTTAATCATGGTTAAGGGATAATTAATGAATTTTCACTTCGGGGTTCAGACTTTTTCCCTTCATCATATCCTAAAATCTCCGAAGTCCCAATTTTTGAAACACTTAAAGTTAAATATGATTAATTAAGACTTGAAAGCGATTACGGGATAATTAATCACTTCACAGTTTCAAGTTTCGAGGATTTCCTCTTGAGCTACATTTAAAGTTCCCAAAGTCCAAACTCCTGAAACATTTGAAGTTAACACATCTTTTAAAAATGATTAATTTAGGTTTTAAAAAAGAATTATATAGGGATTAACCTTCATAGATTCGTGATTCGAGAAATTATCACTCTGTCTCATCTAAAACTCCCGATCACAAACCACTAAATATTAATGGCATTTATGACCAATTAACAGTAATGATTTTTAATGAATATTGTGGATCACCAAGTGGACTTTTCCATTAAATTTAATAAATTTGTCATCAGTAAAGATATACTAGAACCAATGCATCTTATGTGAATAAAAACACTTTGATTTTGAATTCATTTTCACCCTTCGCAAAGTAGAAAGTTTTATATGATCGAGAAGATCATGAAATTCCTCTGCAACAATTAACCTCGTTCTATTCTCTAGATATCATGGCACCATGGAAAATGACAAAGAAACCTGATGCAGTTGGCGAAATTTCAAATCCAAATGCATACATTCTATCAGATACCACACGGCGAGCCACAGACACTGTGAAATCTTGGACAGAGGTGTTCGAGATTCTATAACATAAGATTATAAACTATCCAGAAGATTCTGGTGATGAATTAGATGATACTCATGAAGCTAAACTTAGATATATAGCCTATTTAGAGCTACATGAAATAATCATGCGGTCGATACTCGTGTTGTATAATGACATGATAGGCTGGGCCTTGGAGAACATCGACATTCAAACCAGGAGCATCACCAACCACCATAAGTTTTTCATTGGGTCATTCCAACCGGAACACCTCCAAGTAATGTATAAGCTATCTCCCACTCCTAAATATAATTACAACACTGCAATTATGTTCTAATTCGAGCAACAAGAATGCATACAATACGACGCGTTATCCCAATATAATCAAGTCCTAGTGGGGGAACCCAGAGAAGTATATGGTCGATGCTCATGGCATGTATTCCACAACTTCGTTGGACACTCACATGACTTATGTAGCCATGATTCTCTGTAGATTTTTCTGGAAGAAGAGTCCTACTCGTTTCTCGGTGGCATGGGTATCGATTATGCATGAGGTGGTCGAGGGATACACTTTTAATTGGGCCAAAATTTTATCAAACAACTTGGCCAAAGAAATAACTGAATACAAAATGGATAAATCAAAGGGGCAGCCCACCCCTTTATATATGTTTGTGTATGTCATGGATGCCATCTGCTTCTTGAATCCTTTCCCGTTGATGAATTGGAGATGGACCCTGACTAGTGTAGAGCCTATTCACTTTTATCATTCCAAATTGTGGGATGAAAAAGAAAAATATTTTTTTTACTAAATCTATCACAATGTAGTGGTCCTTGTCCATATATCCCTATATGGTTTCCCACCCCCTCGAATTTCAAACCGAATCATGGGAAATTTGGGAAAACTAGTAGATTGGTTCATTGAATAAAACTTCTCTTATATCATGGTTTTCAAATGCTTAGTTCCTCCCCATGCTCTCTTGAGATTCTTACCAAACTGGTTGGCATGCTGAGAAGTAGCTTACTAGACAGTAACAGTGGGCATCAGCAAGGAGCTGAAGGCAGCCCCAAAAAAGGTGTGTCCTACCTTCCCTCTCCATGTTGGTATGTTTTTGCTATTGGATTTCGGCCACTCTGTTTGCACTCTATTCGTCGTTTGATGAGAAAAATGAGAGTACTTACATGCCCAGTTGGGCTCTGCTAGGAATGACAGCTGTAAGGTAAAAGGTTAGAAAGAAAACAACAAAGATATGAACAAGAATTAAACAAAAATCAAATGAAACTATGAGCATATAAAGAAATGAAAAACAAATGTAAATGGACCAATATCACCAATGTATAAGCTGATCTGATTGATGAAATCCAAAGATACACAA